>RQIL01018109.1:0-10391 GCA_003951145.1 Jimgerdemannia lactiflua | reverse complement strand
GTGCTCTTCCGATCTCCCCTCCCCCCACCACAACACCCCCCTCCTCCACAATTCCACTCGCTAACAATATGATGACGCTCAAATGGCATACCGCTTCCATGCAAGATTTCCCCTTCAAACGTACAAAGGCCTCACGCGCCTGTAAAGAATGCCGTCGAAAGAAGATGCGCTGCGACGCTGCTCGCCCCGTATGCAAAAGATGCAAAAAGGGTGAACTGAAATGCGTCTACGACGAGAGCTCGTTTTCGGCCGACAAGGTAGCAGCCCCCCACGTCAAGAAGCATGGCCTCGATTGTCGTCCCGACGATATATGTTTAGCATCATCCTCATACATTCAAGCCCTGGAGAATCGTATCAGGGAGCTCGAGACCCAAGTAGCCTCCGTATCTCCGGCTGGCGATATGGACCAAGAACATTTCGCATCACCTGATTCGGGCATGTTATCGATCCCAGACGGCGTGTCCGAGAGCGGGTTTGGCCTATCCTCTTCGGATGGCAGCAAAGCAAAAATCAGCGGACTTTATGAACATTTACTAGAATACCAAGTTAAGCATGCTCGCAAAGTGCCCGAGATCCGCTTCGGCTGGAACTCTTTGGGCGTCTATGGAACGCTTGCGTCACGGTCAAGCCCGCGGTGGGAGCCTCTAACGCGCCTTCTGCGAGGTGGCCATATGGTCACTGACCATCATAAAATGCGTGTGAACATGTCGCCCGAGATGGGCAACACCTTGGTTGACCTTTTTTTTGCTAATGTCTACCGCACATACCCCGTCGTTTCCCGGCGATTTGTGGCGATGCTCAAGGAGGTTCAGCCCTCCGTCGACCGCACCATATACCTGAACAGCCTCTACTATCTGACACTTCGCATTGCGTCGGAGGACTTACTTGTTACTGACCGGACGGCGGCCGACTACATCTTCAAATGCTGCTTTGCTCTCTTCCATGAAAATGATACCGTAGAGAAAACTCTCACAAGACCCGTCACATCGTTCCTCCAAGGCAGCGTCTCCACACCAGAATTTACGTTGGCAGTAGCTCATTCATGCTTTGCATCTGCTTTCTACCAAGGAAGCATAGGAATCACGGAGCATGCCTTTGCGGTCCTGGGCCAAGCAATCCGATACGCTCAGGTGGTTGGACTTCACAAAAAGAAAAATATGGTGGTGGACTTGGATGAGGAGGAGGACACCGACATGAACCCACAGGAACGCAAGTGGCGACGTATGGAAAAGATCAGGGAGAACGAGCGGCTCAAGAGGTTATGGTGGAGCATGTTCATTACCGATGTGTACATTCGCCTCTACCAGGGTCAGCCCATGATGATCGATGATGACGAGTGCGACGTCAATCTCCCGCGCATTCCGAGATTCGTTGGAGGGATAGAGGCAGCGTCAGACGAGACCTCACGGCCCGACAAGCTTGGTGGTGTTGGCACCACCAGAACAAACAGTGATTATACCGAAGAAAACGAGTCCGACTGCGAACATATTAGATATTTCGTTCAGTTCCTTGAAGGTGTCCGCGTTCAGAAAGAGGTTCTAAAATCCCTGTACTCCAAGAAAGCCATTCATCTCAGCAGCAGCAAGATTTCCGACGTCGTGCAACATCTAGAAGGCCAACTCAAGAAATTCCACAGTTTCATCCCGCCCGAAATGCAGTACAATCCTGACCCACCCGAAGACGCGCTTCCGGAGACGGATACAAGTATAACCCTCCACATATCGTATCAGACCATGCGCATACAAATCCACCAACAGTTCATTGCCCCACCCCCCTTTTCTATCACTGATGAACAAAGCGCTTACCA
The DNA here is from genome assembly GCA_003951145.1 of Jimgerdemannia lactiflua. Classification (NCBI taxonomy): domain Eukaryota; kingdom Fungi; phylum Mucoromycota; class Endogonomycetes; order Endogonales; family Endogonaceae; genus Jimgerdemannia; species Jimgerdemannia lactiflua. The sequence continues at coordinate 8,584 of RQIL01018109.1, read as the reverse complement.
TAACCCCTCGTTCATATCTCCCAGCGTCACCTTTCCCCATCTGATGTCCCCACGGACCATACGAGCAAATGCCACATCGGCGACCCCCGCTTCCGCTCGCTCGCTCGAGGTTTGCACAACTGCTGCTCAGCGGATCACCGAATGCTTGGAGCTGCTTACCGGACCTCGACACAACGAGGCTTACCAAATGAACACTGCTGTTCTTGGATGCTGCCTCGCTGGGTCAATTCACGCCAGGAATCTCCAGGTCGAGAAGAGGAAAATCCTGGCGCAACGCAACGAACAGGAGGAGATGGGCCAGAAAAGAGGAGCGGAGATGGAGGCGTTTCTAGAGGCACGCCAATGGTTGCAGAGAACAGGAGATGCCATCAGGCCCTTGCAGGATAACCCGACGTGCGCAAGATTGGGTGAGATTCTGCAAGAAGTGGTGGATGAAGAAACCTCAGTGTTGGATGAACTTCAGGAGGTTGCTATCGAAGGACTAACAAGTGCATCGAGCTCTGACATCCCCAATGGATTCTCTTTTGAAGATGTCATGGAATCCTACGATCCCGATAGCAGCAACTCGGAATCCATGGACATGTTCCTTGGCCAAGCTGAACTTTTCAGTGAAGTCGATTGCAACGGGCGGGAAACGCCGAGTTTGGTATCCTCCAGCTCGACATCCGAATCTGCGTCTTCGCTCTCGTCGCTGCCCACCAGCACGCACTTCACAGACATATATCCGTATTTACATCCGCCGACACCCGCGTCACAGTTCATCGACGCCCCGACTGATTATGTGTCGTTTATACCCCAAGATCGACGTCAAAGTTACAATCAGTTCCAGAGCACTCAAGGCTTTGTGCAAAATCCACAAAATCCACGACCGTCGCCCTACCCGGCACCACCTGTAGTCAGTAACCAATTCATATTGCAGGCTTCACAGCCTCTCGCGTCCATGGATGCCACGATGAGACATGGCCCTTCACTTCAGCAGACAATGCAACGGACGCGAATTCACCCCACGCACACTGCGACCGCAGCCAGTCTGAGCTTTACACAGTTTGCGCACATGCCCCAATATCATCATTACTATAACTATGGCCACATTGCAACTCCACCACCGCCAAGGTTCCCGCAACACCTCATTGACCCAAGTGAATATAATTGCGCGATGGAGGAGCCACCAGAGTACGTCGTAGCTTCGCAAGATGAACTTTTCTATGAGATGTAGCCGGATTAGTGTCATTGATCGCATGTGAGAAAGGGGTTGTCAATGACAATAGGAAGGCTTCATCGATGGGTCTGTTTATGTTTTTCGTGTTCAAGTTGTTTATATACGCGATTGGGTTTGTAGATCCTAGCGAGCGGATGTTACATTTTCAGCATGCAATTCGTGCGCGGCTTTTATTTTATTCTTTCCATGAATAAGGAAGCCTGCCAATCATCACCTTGCACATATACCTTTGCATATAATTTCTCTTGTACATTTACGACTCTAGTCTACGCATTTGATGGATACTTGTTAATCTGTGGGAACCAATCCCTCGGACAATCACTGGCGATTCCATATCTTTTTTTGTTTTCGTTTTTGTTTTTGTTTTTTTTTTTTAGCACATAGCATGACTCATGCTTTAGTTGGTGCCATTGTACCAGAAAAATGTATCAATATGATCGAGCGAAATTTGGGTGCATCCAATCGCCTTTTCTCGGACATCATGCGATTCATGGAGTGTTTGCATTGGAAGTTGGGGTGGCTTTGAGAAACTGTAGCGAAGTGGAAAAACGACCAAGACAAAGCAACCAAGGGGGGGGTTTTTTTTATCAATGCCAATCTAAAACTGTTTGGTATGGCCGCTTCAACCCACCTTCGCCCTCGCTATTTTAAGTTGACAGTTTATATTACGAATAATTCTTCATCAGCTGAATTTACGCGATAATAGACGTAAAACATTTTTTTACATGAATGTAGACAGTGTAAATTCTATCAACTTCAGACTTTCTCATTACCTCTATCAAACCGTGAAACCATGAAACATGTACAAAGATATTTACACCACCATTGCAAAGAGATTTGGTTTCACCGTACACCCATTGGTGGCTCCGTCTCCGGCACTTTCCTCAATTCAAATGCCTGGGCCATGAATGCTTGTATTTCCTCGTGACTTAAATCCTGAGTATCCGTACCAACCGTGGGTACCGTGGGTTGCTGTTGTTGTCCGAACCCAGGTTGCAGTACTGCGCCAAACGGCGTCGCCGCCGCGGTCACGGCCCCGCCACCAATGCCACCCAACGCGCCACTACCACTGGTACCGAGTCCGAAAGTCCCGGTCGGCTGTCCGAAAACCCCGCCTTGCATCGTCGAAGTAGCGCTGCTCCCGAACGCCGAGGACGCTGGTGTTGTTCCGAACACGGACGGTAGACCAGGTTTGGACGAAAGGTTGCTACCGAACCCGATCCCGGGTGCGAGACCGCCACCCAACGTAGAAGGTTGGCCAAAAGCCGTGGTAGTGGATGACGCCGCTGGAGGGTTGCCCACAAAAATATTGGTCGTCGTTTGTCCGAACACGCCCAATGTCGACTGCGGAATAGGTTGCGCGGACGCACCAAAGGGGGAAGTGTTCGCTGTCGCCGATTGGCCAAAGGCGCCCGGTAATGTATTTGTTGTACCAAAGGATCCTGCGGACCCGCCACCGAGATTGCCGAAGGTAGATGTGCCGCCTGTGAAGGGAGGTGGCGCGGATGCGGGTTTGCCAAAGGCATCTTGGGATTTGAGGCGTTGGACGTGGTCCATAGCACCTTTGAGGTTGTTGAGGACTGCGTTGACTTGCTGTTCCATTGCCGAACTGGCTTGGGCGAGTTCTGAATTCTGGTATGGAAGATGAGGGGTGAAGAAGAATAAGGACAGGAATTCAACGGATTCTGCGTGTGGAATTGATGAAATGCATTTGTTCGGTTTTTTTTTGTTTTTTTTTCTGTCTTAGCCCTCGTCGATGCCATGCCAGCCTCTTACGTTCGTAATCGCCTCAGGAGCAAAATAATTAACTGAAAAATACGAAACAGGTGTACTCACATACTGCGCCTGAGTACCCATCTGCGCCGCCATATAATAGCTCACACGATCTTCCTCAGGGCTCCTATCCGCCCCCGTGATAATGTTCGGCTCCTCCTTGCCAGGCGCATAGACAGAGAGCCGCCATTCAGGACGGTCCCGGGTCAGATCCTGCTGCATGGTTTGCTCGCTAGATAAGAGGGAAGAGACAGGCAATGGGCGGCATGAGATATGGAAAGAGTCCAGAGTTCACGAACGGGAGAGACGGAGAAGCGGGTACTTACTTGTACGCTGGTCCCTTGGCAACCCCTGCTGCCGCCGCTTGATTTCCCGTAGTATTGCTGTATGAGGAGAACCGGTTGTTACTTGTGTTTGCTGATCCCCAGGTATTCGATTTCTGGTTGCCTCCAAAGCCACCGCCTAAGGTTTGGTTACTGCCGAAGCCGCCGCCTGTTCAGGTTTGAGACGAGTGGAGATTTTTAAACACCTAAACGTCAAATCGTGCGAAATCGAGAGAATAGCTTTGTTGACTCACCACCGCTGCCTCCGCCACTACTACCGAAACCAACCGAGCCGAAACCAGGCATCTCGCCCGGGTTAGGTTGCCTATGCTCGTTCCTACAGTTATCGCCGAACGAGCAGCGGCTTTGAAGGAAAAATTTGCAGATGGGCATTGAAAGTGGTTGAGGCGAAGTAAAAGAAACGACGATTTTTCGGTGGCGTTCGAGCGACTGTTTAAAAAGATGTAATATGATGACGTCACCATGAACCAATTTACTGAATTACAAAAGTGTGGTGTAGTTATTTACATGAGCAGAAACTGCAAACAAACCATGTGTCGCATAGAAACGCACGCGATCCAAATCAATTGAAACACCTTTGTCTATAGAAGTCTCAAAAAAGTCTACGAGACCCATGAATTCCTATCAAGAGCGACAACATTCTATAACACCGCGCCGGGAAAATGAAGAGAAAAATAAATAAATATACATATATATAGCAAAAACACCACATGGTGGTAAATCATACACCTTCACCATCATAGTAGAATCACGACGCAACCCCCAGATTCTTGACATGACTTGTCAAAATTTGTTCAGATTGTACTGCCGCCCCTTCCTCCGCCATCACAATGATCCCGCTCTCCCTGACCTTGCCGTCAAGAAACGCCATCAGTCGTATAAATCCTGTCTCACTCGATAACACAGTCTTCCCGATGACGCGCACGATGCGTGTGAGATCGATGGCGGCGAAGCGTGTGATGGCCTCAAAGGCCGTAAAGTTTGCTTGCGTTGGTAAAGGTTTTGGCGTTGCAATGACAGCTAGATAAACATTGGAGGCCGCGCTGATGGCGTCGATATCGAGATCGCAGACTTCGTGTCGTTGGGCCACTTCACTAATGGCGACAATAGCGTTCGCGAATTCAAGGCAGAAACGAAGTGAGCGAAGCGCGGAGAGGCGCGGGTTCTTCGGTAGTGGTTCCGGGGCTGGGGAGGGCGACCGTGAAAGGGATCTACGAGGGGAGGCTGAAGATCGAGGGGAGGACTGAGGCGAATAGGATGCTCGAGAGGAAAAAGTGCTGATCTGACTGCGGCTCCGCTGAGCCTGAGCTTGCTCTTGTGCAAGATGTGTCGCCGCCGCCGCCGCCGCATTGTGATCCGTCGAGTCCTCCTCCTCCTCCTCCTCCTCTTCTTCCTCCTCCTCTTCCTCCTGCCCCTTGCCTTCAAGCTCGGGAATGCGACCGGCAAACCGTTTCGGCACCAGTGGCAAGTGCAATTGTACCCATGCGGTGTGATAATCCGCGCTCATCATCCACGCCAGCTGAACCTTGAATCGCTCGAACTTGAGCCTCTTCTCCGCCTCTCCCGCCATCGCCGTCGAGCCAACTGAAGTGGTCGCCATGGGGTATGTCCTCGTGGCATCATACTGTAGCCACTTGGGCAACGCGCGGTGCCAGTTTATTAGCTCGCTTTCGAGCTCCCAGACGACCCTGCTCGGCACCCGATCCCCTCGTTGTGCCGGCGCATACAGCCTTCGCATGGCGTTTGATTTACGCCAGCGGGTCAAGCGCGCCATTTGGGCCAAGTACATGACGCCATAGCTTGATTGCTCGTCTTCACCTTCGATCGGTTCAGGAAATCGTACGTGCCAGCCCGGTAGTGGTTCGTCGTCGCGGATGATGGGAGGGGTTTGAGTGGCGTGAGAGGCGCGGTGGTCAGTAATATATGCGAGCCACGCGAGACGACGGAGGTGCTCCGTCTGGGCAAGCGTCCGCGGGGAAGAGGTAGAAGCTCCAGATGAGGTGGTGGCAATAGAAGACGAGGTATTAGCGGCGACAGGGGCTGCTTGAGGGGCTCTCGCCGGCACATCGAGCTTGTGAAGGCCGAGGTCGTAAATCATTCCGAGGGCCATGGTGATGAACATGGTCGTGTGAGTATTTCCCAGAGTGAATGCGTTCTGTGCACAATAATTTGGCGCGTTTGCAAGTAGGAGGAGGGATAAGAGCGTAATTTCTGTTGAAAGGGTTGCAACTTCCCCATCAAGCAGCAGCGAGTCCTCGAGCAAAGCTCTTGCACGCAAAAATAAAGCGTTCGCGAAAAGGTTGGAGTGCATGGCATCCATTTTCATATGAAACTGTGCCGCGTGTTTGCCTGCAACAGCACAGATCGAGTATACGAGCAAGTTGGCTGAGTTCGCCGTGGGGAGGGTGGAGCGCTTAATGTGGAACAGGCGGGAGTTGTAACAAGTGAAGAAGACTTCAACCACTTTTGAAACAAGATCTTGTCGCAAATCACGAGCGGAAAGCTGTTCTTGTGGTCTGATGGTGGCGAATTGAGCAACAGCAAGCGATGCGAGCATGAGGCCAGCAGGCTTGTTGCGCCGCACAGAAGGCTCGGCACGTTCTGCGTCGGAGTCATCATAGTCGTGATTCGCATGTTTGATCTCGGTGATCTTTGCATCTGCGACGTTCGCACTTAATTGTTCGATGACCTCGTACAGGCCTGCCACATCCTGAATATTGGTATCGAGCGTCATGCTCGACGGGGACAGGCTGAGTTTCCAAGTGACAGCCGCCGCATCATCGTCGTCGTCGTCGTCGTCTTCGTCGCAAGTCACGATGTGACGTGGCACCATGCTATTATTGGCAAAATTATTGGCGTTAGCACCACCAACAAGGTGAACGCCGCTGCCGTCGGTTGTTGTCTTGTTAAAAAGGTTTGCAGCGCCAAGGATAAGGTCTCCCAAGGCGTTTTGACCGTACGTGGTTGTTGTTGGGGGAATGGGGGATTCAAACAGCAGGGCGGCGGCAACCGCGGGTGGATGTGCAGATGCTGTCATTGTTGGAGCGGGCACGAGAGCGGACGAGCTAGCGTCTGATTTGATAGGCAAGTCAGACATGCCGTATGTGATGCGAGGACGTTTTGTAGGATGAGGGTTATCGTAGAGAGGAGGCATGAGGCTATTTGTAAGGACATCCATGTATTTGAGAGTTCAGTTAGCCAAGCCGAGCGGGGAGTACATGTCAGAAGACCATCGTTATATATATATATCTGTGCGAGAGGAAAGGTTGGGGAACTGCAAAGCGAAATTGACACAGGTCACGTGGGAACCAGTCAGTGCTACATCTAGCCTTCTCGTACGTCACCCCCCACCCCGTAGGTAAACCCTGGCCCAAGGTCCCATTCCAGAATACACACAAAATTACCTAATGCTTCCATCTCACACGACCCCTCGTATCGTATCGGGACCGTCCACTCCCTCGCCACGTGGAACAGAGGCCAGCACCACTTGCCTCGGGAGGTTAATGGCCATTGTTAACGTGCAGTGCGACACGAAGTGTTCTGCCTGACAGAGTCGATATTGCGCGGGAACCGAAAAACAAAACAAAGCGGGAGCGTAGAGTCCCGTTAATCGCGACGTTGTGACCTGTCAGCAGACAAACTCGTCAACAACAACGCCCATTAAAATGTACGCAAAATTGACAATGACCTGGACTCCCAAGTTATATTTCCACATCTTGACATCACATCCACAGTCGTTTTGCGGCACCCGCAAGTGCTATGTATAATCTATTCCTAATCACAAGACCAAATCGAGAGCATCATGACCTCACTGGAAGGAAGAGATTCTCAACATTTACCTATTGGTGTTCACAAACGTGTACTAGATTTAGACACTCTGTAACGGTTTGAAGTCTCTTCTGACAACAGAAATCGACAGAGATTGCGAGGCAACATCAAGGTCAACTAGTCCATGCAATCGTCATCAAGATGTCCTAGACTTGGCCTTCTTCATAGGGTCAATCAACGTCCATTCTCCCACAGAATTCTCCACACAGGCCCATTCCGTGCGACACACACCCTGACTATGTTTCGCCATAGCTCCGTGTCTCGAGTACGACAAACAAAACCCTAACTCCACATCCCAGTGATGGAACAAACCTGAAGTTTATGCGCTTGTGGCGAATGGCGAATGGCGGGCCGAGCTTCCCCTTCAAGCGGCGGGGTTCGGATGATCAAGCCAATCAGAATACTACATCGAGTGCTATTTCGTAGCATCATTGTGGCACCTTCGATGGGCTTCACGAAAGAAGTCTCCGCGGGATGTGCGGTGCTATCGGCTGGATCCGTTGGTCCTTTGCCGTCCATCCAAATTCGTTTCCAAAAGGGCACAGGCGCACTTTTTTTACGTAAGTTGGCGGCGAGCAATGAATGATTGGTTCCACTTTCCATTACTACTGGATAGCGTGGAACAAACTACCCTTTTGGTTTTCCGTGATTTTGGCTTTTAGGTATCACAGGGCAAATGGAAATAATACGTAGTACCAAGTCCAAGGCTTGTCATGATTCATGGGCAAGGAATGAGCACATGGGAACATTGATCTGTGCCACTTGTAAATTCCAAGCTTGGGCAATGCGCAATATTACCAGAATCCACAATCACGCTTTCCATCCAAAAATTCTTGCCATTCCCGTATGTTCTCGATGTCGATTTGGAAACGATCCATCTGTGCGTCTTACCGAAAACACCAGTCTTTCCAAATTAAAAAATGTCTTAATTTCCATCCGTCGGCCAGGCGTGGTGGCGGTTATGTGGTTATGGAACAAAGGACCCTGTCGTCATTTCGTGCTCCGACAAAACCTTCCAAAACCAGGGCTGTACAGCGTCATGCCAAGACCACTCCCAATCATGATAGTATAATGCCGATCACGAAAGTAATTACCAACCGATCCTCTTAAAGATCGTAACGTTATGAAAAGGGTTATACCAGAAAAAACGTGGCATTTTGGTGACGAATGGGAAAAGGCTCAAGGAAAATAATTGCTAGTGCGCTGATGTGCCAAGAGTTGTCCTCACTCCATTATGAGATTCCCTCCAAGTCAGAGCTTACTCGAGATGGTAAGACATGACCAAGTTGGCGTTGCCATTCACATGTTGTGCATCTAGGCCGGCAATGAACCAACAAAGAGATCTACTTCAATTGTTACAATGCTATATCCGTCAACATATCCGGAGAACGCACGATAGCAAATAGAAAACTCAAAAAAA
>RQIL01018098.1:0-10393 GCA_003951145.1 Jimgerdemannia lactiflua | reverse complement strand
TTTTATGCCTCACGCCTAACCCATTATCCTCCCACCCCCAACAAACCCACCTCCTCCTCCCTTCCCGTTATCCTTCGCACCAACCTCTCGGCGCACGCGCGTCTCCAAGCTGGCAGCACCACCATGGCCGTCCAAGCCTGGCGCCGGCGGAGGTCGAGACTGGTGGGAGATCCGCCAAAGACGGCGGTACGGCGTGCGGAATCGAGGAGTGTGAGATCCATAGCCACAGGGAGGGCGGGGACGAGAGTGAGGGAGAGAAGAAAACGCCAGAGGGGGATGAGGTAGGGTGGAGCTGACTGTTTTGGCGGGTGAAATGGTCGCCAGGGAGACAATAAGTTCCGTGGAGAATGTGAACTATAGGCACCTCCAACCAAACGCTCACTCACCTCTTCCCATTTTTCCTTCCTGCCGTCACCGTCGCTCTTCCCCGCAACCTCGCCCACCACTGCGGCAACCACCCTCACGACACGCCAATCGCCGCCGTGCTCTCCAACTAATGCTGTGAGAATGTCGAACACACGCCAGAACAAGATAGGCCGCGCCCCGGTCTCACGGACCAGCCACGAGTGGGAGAGGCGGCGGCGGAGGGTCGCGGGCGAAGCATAGGGTTGCGTGGGCGGGAGGAGGAGGGGGGTGAGGAGGGTGAGGAGCTCGTGTTCGAGGGCAAGGGGAGAGAGGAGGCAGAGGCTGGGTGCGTTAAAAATAAGATGTAGGTAGGGGACAGAAATAGAGAGGGGAGTTAGCGAATTATTTCAATTTAAAGCTGATGATTCGAGTGATTGGTGATACCCCGAAATTCATATATGATGTTAGTTTCATATCGCGAACTCCAACCACATCCGTTGTTCTGCCCAAACACAGACACTCACCCAACTTTTACATCCACATCCCATGCCTCGTATACGTCTCGATGCTGGAACATGAGTCGCTCAACCAGCAACGGCGAGAGCAACGGCGGCGCCGAGTCCTTTTCGTTCTGTGTGGCCGGCGTGTTTTGCAGGACCGCGTGTCGCACCACGTCCAACACGAGTGCGTACGCATCCGGGTAATTCAGCAGTGGGATGCAGAAAGTAGAGATTCGGTGGAGAATTTCAGGCTTTGGGGAGGGAGGAAATAAAACGAAACAAAAATAACATCAAAGAGTTAGAACAGTAAACAAACAAACATTGATCTAACGACGATGGTCCTTACCGCGACAGGTCTCCCGAGCTCCCGACTCCGATCTAAACACCGTGACACAGCGTCGGCGGTCTCCTTCGCTGCGCGGCGCGAGAGATCAGAGCCGTGGATGCCGAGGGCGTTGGCCAGTTGCGCCGCGGGGAAGAGCTTGGCAGGGCCCTGTGGAGGGGGGCCCGTAGGAGGGGTAGAGTTGGAAGAGGCGTTGAAAAAGTAACGGAGGCGGTGGACACACCAGGGTTTTGATCTGCGGAGGCAGGGGTTTCACGAGTTAAGTCATTCGTAGACAAAACAAGTTAACAGGAGATACGGGATTTAACTTTGGGTATAAGCTCACTTATCCAGCCAGCGCAAATCGGCCTCAACGGCATCCCAGGTCTTAGAGTACTCAAACAAGCATGAGGCGATCAGCGTGCACGCCGTGGAGTCCAGCAAAAGGGTCCTGTTTTGCTATTGTTTTTGATGTGAAAAACGGCCAGATAAAGATCTCGGGAATGAATGGCTTAACCGTGGCGAACATCACTGACACAATTCCACTTACAGATAGACTCGTCAACAGCGGACCAGCCTGCGGGTGCATCGTTGCGCATTCTTGCACCGTCTTACAGCGCTTGAGTTCCTGGTGTACCAGGTGATTACCAGTCAATGGATAACCTGCTCGCGTGATGTCGTGTGTGAACGCGTGTGTATATACCTTCAAGAGATTTGTCAGCAAGACCACTAGCTCATCGCGGTGTTCGCAGATGTCGAGCAAAGTTGTTATGGAGAGCGGCGACTGAGACCAGGTCTTCGCGGCTTGGTTTACGGAGGTCCAGTCCATGCTTCCATACGAATTGGATGCCTGCGTTCCTCATTGGTCGATATGAATTTGCGTCATCAACTCCAAGCCACATTATTTTCAAGCTATAAAAGAGCCTCAACATTCTGGATATCTTGCAAATTGTGCAGCAACTATCGTTTATGGCGAAATTGGATAAAAAGCTCAACAATGAGAAGGAGGAGGAATGGGTTCGACTTCAAGGGCCGAGAATCATAATCAGACGTGTCCCAAGAATACAGGTAAATTAAGCTACATTCCACCCCTTGGCAGCGATGGTGTTCTAAACTATCATCTCTTAATTTTGGGGATGCTTGCCATCAACAAGCACGTGTGGTTCTTTGATGTATCGTAATCTCGAGAGTCTATAATAGAAACAGTGAACTTTTGTAACTAGCTGTACATTGGCTATAATACCAACGGATATTTAAATAGATAAATGGTAATGAAGAACAATGTCTATTAGGGAGTCGCAAATGTCTACGTCCCAATTTTCCACATGGCCTTTTCTGAATCCAGGCGTTCTTCTGGAATCATGATTACCTCACTGCACTTTATCGCAAATTTCTCCTTATCTTTTAGTAAAAATGTATGCCACTTCGTATCACCGCTCTCCGAATCGCCAACCCGAAGCAAATCCATAAGCCGCCTCTTCTCCCCCCCCTCAACCCTTACTTTAACCTTTAGACTCTTCATACAAACTTTATGCGATCCCAGGTAGTTCTTATGTGAGCATTTCAGACGGAACACGTCCGCTTTTTGTACAAAAGCGGTCCGGCGCATCAAAGCATCGATGTTGCGAGCGTCTTCATGGTTTTCTTGGTACGTGTCGTTGCTGCGCTCGATCGTCCAAACGTCTGACGTTTGTATAAAGTCGGGGTCAGGGATGCTGCGCAACGACACCTGACCTTCGTAGCTTTTGCTGACGGGAGCCTGATGGTTGGAACTAGCGTGAAGATACTGGTCATTCTTGGACGTGCTGGGTTGAAGGTAGAACTCGTCGTCGTAGCGCAGGTACTTTTTGTCTTTGTTTTTTGGGACGAACTTCCACTTAATTTTTTCGTTCTTCTCGCCGGAGATCTCGGGCGCGGTGACAATAATTTTCCCGGCCCCATCGTGATTGTAGTAGTAGTTCTTCCAGCTCAGATAGTTCTCCGTCTCCAGGTTCTTGATCGTGTACGTCTGGTCGAGGAGCAGCCGGTTCTGCGAGTTGAAGGTGGCGTTGATGACCGCTTCCACATCACGGCCGAGGTCGTCGTCGAGCATTTCCCAAATCGGTACCACACCGTCTCGATCGACGATCGCCCAACTGGCGGGATCATTGACCGAACCTTTCCACTCAGGCGACTGTAGATTAGGATCACCGCCTTGATAAAGTCAAAAATCGAAAAACAAACGTGAGTATCCTTTCCTCTCTACGCAAATATGCTTGCGTATAAATACCTACCCATTTTTAATGACTTTTGACTTTCGGATACTTGGCCGTTGGCAGATGTCGATCCAGCAATAGACTCAAAAGCGCCACTAACACCAATGCCCACGAGACCTCCATCCGATTTGGCCCTCAAGCCCGCTCTAGTTTCGTGACTTGTCTTTTGAGCTGTTTTTTTCCCTCGATTTGCGGACGAGGTCGTAGTACGATCTTTACCACCTACATGTACGAACAGGATCTGTGTTAATGTTGGCATAATATCGTCGAAACGAAACACGCAAAAAGAATCAATCACATACCAAGACTAAGGTTCACAGGCCAAAAGTATCCAAATTTTGTAAGTACTTCTTTGAGCGGGGCTCTTTTTTCGTCTCTGTTCACCTTAGCCAGGGCCTTTACGAGGGCGTTCCGGAAGTCTTCCTCCAGTAAAATATTCTGTTTCTTGAGCGACACTTTCGCTTTGATGATGGTTTCGGTATGATAGGTATGCTTTAAAGATCCGTACGCCCCACGCTCGGTGAGGTCGTCCACGTTCCCGTGAAGCTCGGCCGATACCAAGGGGCCGCACAGCTCAGCGACGGCGGAGGACATATGATTTTCGACGAAGGTTTTAGTCCACGATGTGTGGCAGGCGAGGTCTTCTTGAGTTATGTTGTGGAGGGGCCCCTCAAGCAACGGTGGGTTATCTGGGTTGATCTTGAACGCCGCGCTCGGCGCAGGCTTCCAGTGCGTGGTTATGGCCTTGCCCATCCCCAGCCGTTGGAACGTGGCGATACTGTATTCCTTGGAGTTGATATCTAATGAGAGGGTTTTGTTTCTTTGCTTGCCGTTACCGTTATGAGGCATGACTGGGTGTGAAGGATGCGGGTGAAAAAGACGTGGGGGATAATTACAATCCGGCCTTATTTTTCAATCAATGCCCAAGGGTCCGGGCACGCGGCACGGAGCTGTCATATGGATGGGGTTTCCCTTATGTAATCGCGGGGGTGGCACTGACCAATAAATAACCCTGTTTTCATGCCACACTCGTGTCAAAAAAACCCTGTAGTAGAGGCGGCAGGGTGACCAGAGGTTCGCTTCTATATAGGTTATGGTGACCCCCAAAAATTGTCGCGTGATCTAAAGGTGACGTCACGCCAATCCTTTTCTCCTTGCTATTTTGCAACTTTAGCTTCAGACCTTGGCCTCGCTCGTAGGAGTCGCCTACCTAAGCACAACGAGATCCCTCGCAGCAGCGACAGGGAAAGTATGTAGGTGTAGATAATGATGACGTCGACGTAGCGGCGCCATCAGGCGCACTCACAGTAGTCGAGTTCGAGCTATCGTTCGTTATTACTTGGCTCCGCGAACCTTCCACCAACTCGACCGCCTGCAACACCACCACTCACTTCAGACTAGCGACAAGTAGCCGTATACCCAGAGGTTCCAGCCGTCAATGCTAATTTTATCGGCTTTATACTCGGAACGCGCCATTACAGCTGCTTCAAGAAAATTGGGAACGAAGTGGACATATACAGAATTTCCAATGCTAACAATCAAATACAATAATCTATTGAATGCGACGGAAACCATGATGGAGATCGGTTTCGCACCATGCATCTCCAGCGGTGATGTTGCGAAACACAACCGTGAGCGTGATCAGCGAGGTAGCGTATGTAGGCGGGAGAGATGCTCAAGTGTGGGCCGAGTATAATCTTACGGCAGATCTCTCAGAGAGGTTGCATGGATCGAACCATGCGCAACTATCATAAAATGTAGATCCAAAACATGCAACAGGTGCCATTCCGTCCGCGCGTTTATTAGGATATACAGAACACACATCGTACAGAGCCCCATCTAATTCTATATGGAATCTGACAAAGGTATAGCTTTCACATCTATATTCCCCACCACGGGTTACGTGAAGCCCTCATTCAAGGTCAAAGAGCTTCTTGCGTGTAGGTGAACTTGCGCGAGTCGAGCTCCAGCGTGACGGGACCTGAGGAAGGAGGTTGGTAGCTGTCAGATCGTCGGTGGCATGGCATGACCGGCGTAGGATAGGAACCAACGATTCGTAAAAGAAGAGAACAATACCGTCGTTGACAATCTCCACCATCATCATTGCGCCGAACACACCGTCTGGAAAGCGGGGCACAAAAGAGCGGTGAGAAATGGAGCCTTGCAAGGGTGCCTGAATCAAAATTCCGGGATAGAAAGAGAATGATGCGCACCTTTAATCTTTGCGGGCTCGTAAGCTTCGCCGAGTTTCTTGAGGAACTTGTCGTATGTGTCCTTGGCCTGCGCGGATTTCATAGAGAGATGAAAGTCGGGCTTACTACCTTCATTGATTCGGGAATAGAGGCCAGCAGGAGAAGTACAGGAGTTAGGTGCAGAGTATGCTTGATAAAAGAGGAAAATCAATACTAAAGATGAGCACGAACCTTTGGTAGTCTGACCGTAGAGGGTGAACTGGGATACTAGATCAATAAAAACTCGGAGGGATCAGCTTGATACCCTGTTCTTCATCTCCAATCTGGATTTTCTACCCGAGTTTAAGCACCGACCCCTCACACACGTACCACACAGCAGCTCAAAGCCGTACTCCTTGACGCTCTTCTTCCACATCTCGTCCTTGTCGTCGTTGAACACACGCACACTGAGAATCTTCCTGACCATGTAATCGATGTCTGTGTCTGTATCGTTGACAGCGATGCCGAGCAGAATGCAGAGGCCACGACCTATGGCGCTGACTTGGTCGCCGTTGACAGAGACGCTGGCGCGGGCGACACGCTGGAGCACTGCGCGCATGTTCAGACAATGACTCGCTTCAAAGGACGCAAGCCACTGACGCTCTCTCGAAATAAAATTTCCTCGCACTCGAACCGCTACCAGTAATGAGTCACTCACACCGCAGCCCGCCCAAATTTTGCCACCCTGCCGTCCTTATCGCCCTTACCACACTTGCTCTCAAGGCTCTCCCCAAGATCTGCCTTCCCAACCTCCCGCCTTCTCCTGAAGCAACCCTTCCGTACCATGAAATCTTACATCCGGATCATCGGCAACTCCACACCGGAGGGCGTCCCGTCTATCGTCGTTCACTTTGATTCGAAAAAGTACATGTTCAACTGCAGCGAGGGGACACAGCGAATGTGCATCGAGAATAAGACCAAATTGCCCAAGATGGGCAACATTTTCTTGACCAGGGTGGATTGGGACTGTGTGGGTGGGATTCCAGGTCTGTGTGTACCTTTCGAACAAATCTTTTGTGTTGTTGCCAACGGAGGGAGTACAGAAGACGGGCTCAAATTGATCATCGGATTCTTGATCCGTAGGCATGCTAATGAGTCTCGCTGACCAAGGCACCAAAAACGTCAAACTCCTCGGCGGCAAAAACCTGACGCATTTCATGGCTGCGACCCGCCATTTCATCTACCGGTATAGCCCAACCCCACGCGAATTGCTTTGCAAAATACATGATCTATCTTGCTTCACAACTTATCCCCAACTTCTCACTAGCACCTCCATGTCCGTCGAAACCCACGAATTCGATCACGACGGCGCCGAATTCAAGGACGAGAACCTCACCATCCGTTCCGTCATCCTCCTCCCCGACGACTACAAACCCCCGTCTCCTCCCCCCACTACTATAGATCTGAACTCGGCCGCGCTTGCGGGTACAAAGCGCGACCACGACTCCATGTCCGAGGGGGACGCGCACCCGGACTCGCTCTCCCCTGTCGCGCAGATGAATTACAAGCGCCAGATCCTCTCGGATATGTTCTCCAACCAGGCCGCCGCACCAGTGAAGGTAGACGAGATCGAACGCGCGGCGGCGGCATACACGGGAGGTCACCCGCTCGCACCATTGGAGAAAGTCCCGGGCGCGGACATGCGTATCCTGGAACCCACGGGCGAGGAAGGAGGGGAGGCTATACTTGAGGTGCATGGGAAAGGCGGAGGTAAAGCGCCGGCGAAGAAATTGGTCATGCGTGGCCCAAAGAAGTTGCCTAGATCTATGCCTGTGCCGCAGGTGATCTCGTATGTGTGTCAGGGACCGGCGTATCCGGGAAAATTTAATCCTAAGGCCGCATTAACTTTGGGTTTGAAGCCGGGGAAGGAGTATGGTCAGTTGATGGGGGATGGGAGTGGTGCGTGTGGGTTGCGGTGATTGTGAAATTCGGGTTCGTGGAGTGACATTGACTCACACCACTAACTCAATCCATAACATGCAACAGGTAGGCTCCAACAAGGCAATTCCGTCACCCTACCCGACGGCACCGTCATACATCCGCACCAGGTCATGGGTTCCTCGCGTCCCGGTGCGGTACGTCAAGACAACTTGCTTCTCCGATTTCATCGTGAAGCTCTCCCGAACCCCCCTTTCATGTAAAATATCCTCCGTGTGATCAGATCTTCATCATAATCGACTGTCCGACTCCAGCCTACATCCCCTCTCTGCTCGCCTCGCCCGCCTTCGCCATACACCAGACCGATGATATAAAACAGCAGCCCAAGGTTGTGATTCACGTGCTTGGGAAGGGCGTGATCGAAGACGGGAAGTATAGGGAATGGATGAAGAAATTTGGGGAGGAGACGCAGGTGAGGGGTGATGGTACCCAGGTTTATTTGGCATTGGGGAATCTGATTATTTGGGGTATTTAATGAGATGGCACTGCTGCGTTTGAAATGCGGTGTGCTGACATTGAGATTATACGATACAGCACATTGTCGGCAGCAAAGACTACTGCGCCCAAAGCATCCTCTTCACCTCCCACGCCATCGCCCAGCTCAAGCTCTCTCGTCTTGACGACCGTATCTTCCCCATTCCGCAATACAATAACACCCCCCTCAAACTTCTCGAATCCCGTACGTACCCCTCCTCCCTCTCTCTTCTCCCATTCCATCCCTTCTATTCCCTCATTTCACACATCCACTTCCTCTTCCTCTACAGTTCCCAACCTCCCACAGAATACAACCCCACTCTCCAATCTCCTCCAGTTCCAACTTGAGCCGTCTCCAGTGTTGAGCCGCTCCGAGCAGCAGCCACTGTTTGATCACCATAACCCCAAAAGTAAGGTAGTGGAGATACTGGAGGAGTTGCATGAATACAAGGCCTTAGCGATAGACGCCAGGGCCGAGGTCGCTAAGATCGTGGCCACCGTGGCACAGAGGGAGAAGAGACCGGGGGATGACATCGTTATCACAACGCTGGGAACTGGCTCAGCGATCCCGTCAAAGTATCGGAATGGTAAATTTGGTTGTAGGGTTAGCCATTTTTGTGTTTGCGGGATGCCGTTGTAGGTATGAGAAACTCATCACGCCTTGTTCGTGTCATCCACGCCCCGCAGTCAGCGCCACCCTCCTTGAGATCCCCGACCACGGTAACGTCCTTCTCGACGCCGGCGAGGGTACCTTTGGTCAGATGCTGCGACTCATGGGCGTTGAGGGTGTCGAGGCCTGCCTGCGCGACCTCCGGCTCCTGTTCGTCTCCCACCTGCATGCTGATCACCATTTGGGGGCCGTCAAAGTGCTGGGGAGATGGAATAGAGTGAGTATGATGGGGAGTTATTTATGGGTTGTTTGGGCGCGTTGAGTCGATGCTGATGGATGGGTTCTATGTGTTACAGCTTCACAGGGACCAGCCGAACGCGACTCTGCACGTCGTCGCGCCTCGAATGTTCGGGACATGGTTGATGGAGTATGCGGATGTGGAGAACTTTGGGATGAGGAAGGTGAGGTTCGTGGATAGTGAGGACGTGCTATTCTCAAGGGAAACAAGGGGAGCGGAAGCTAGGTGGGTGGTCTTGGTTCGGTTCGGTTCGTTGTGTTGTGGGTGTGTGGGTGGGTAATGGATGGAGAAAGGTGCGGTGGTCGAGGCTGAGACCTGAGCGGAGGAGCAAATGTGCTGATTAGACATCCTTTGCTTTGATTATCATTAGCGTGGCGCAGCTCAAGAGATTCTTGGGACTGACCGCGCTCAAGACTGTGGACGTGATCCACTGCCGATGGGCATACGGGATTAGTCTCGAGCATGCGTCGGGTTGGAAGATTGTGTAAGTAATCCTCTTTTGCGTAACCCCGTTTGAAGGAATGCCTCACGACGTTGGAATGACGCTTTTGAACGCAAAATGAACAGTTATTCGGGCGATGCGCGGCCGTCAGAAAAACTCGTTAAGGTTGGCCTAGACGCGACGGTGCTGATACACGAGGCCACGTTCGAAGACGATATGACGCAGGAGGCGTTGAATAAGGGGCATTGTACGACTAGGGAGGCCGTCGAGGTTGGGATGCGGTAGGTGTAGGTGGAGGAGTTTTTGGGATGAATGTGGTGGGCATGGATGGTGGGAGCGAGTTACGTTTCTCTATTTTAATGGAACTTATGCCCCTCCCCTCTTCTCTCTCCGACCCTAGCATGAACGCGTCCTCAACACTCCTCACGCACTTTAGCCAACGGTATCCCAAGATCCCCGTCTTCACGGACGCGACCTCCTCTGTCGGCATCGCGTTCGATATGATGCGCGTGCGCGTCGCCGAGCTCCCCAGGCTGCCCAGGTTCATCAGGGCAATGGAGGTCCTGTACTCGGTCGAGTGCGACGAGGCCAATGAGAACGATTGAGAGATCAGGTTAGGGAGGATTGATAATCTGCTTTGTAATGAATGAGCTGATGTGTTTGAGGCGTCGATGCGGGTTTGATGATGTGAACTTTGGGTCGGTTTGTGATGTTGAGGGTAATCCGTTGAATGGTTGTGTATGTAAACTTGCTCAATTGTTTATTGGGGCTGGGATCCTCCAAAATAGATAAATGTTTCAAAACACTGGGGAGCTTGAATATGATTGGCTATCGCTGTGGCTTGAATGGCTAAATTTCTTTCCGATCGAGGCGATCGATCGCCCGATCGAGACTTTCTGAGAATCCGTCTGGTGGCGACACTTCTCCCTGTTTCCAATGGCGAAACTGCTCCCAACGATGAAACCGATAATAATAATT
>RQIL01018087.1:0-10394 GCA_003951145.1 Jimgerdemannia lactiflua | reverse complement strand
AAAAAAAAAAAAGAGAAGAAGTGAAGGAGAAAGGTGATGAGGATGCTCAAGAGGTTGTAACTGTATTGGAAAGGAATGAGATTGAGGAGGATGAGATAGAGGCAGAGTATCTCTTAGATCTGTCTAGGATGGACATTGAGCTAGAAGTCTGAAGGAGCTGGGAAAGTGGAACTATCTACAAATGGTATTCCCTATAAACAGTACAACTAACATTTTGTCTTTGAATATCAATAGACTACAGGGTGTAAGATGATGTTGGAATATATTTGAATAGTTATGGAGCTTAGAGGTGGATCTTTTTCTGCTGCAGAATATAAGATATGAAGAAGAGGTAGATAGGCTGAATTTGGGTGGGGTGGCTGAATAGTATGGAAATATTGGGATCTTGATTCAAAGAGAGAAAGGAGATCTGGTGAATATTGGAGAATGGGGCAATCATCTAGTTTGGGGAATGTGGAGGAGGCCAGGGTGGAGCCAGATAGTAGTTGGATCATATTACTATCTGGTAGTTCAGAGTGAGAGGGTGAACTGGTTGGAAGGGCTGCTGGAGGAGAGGTCTCTGATAAAAGCCAGAGTGAGTATCCTGGGTAGGGATTTCAATATAGTGTGAGATGCTGTTCTGGATTGGTCTGATGGGAGAGCTGGAGTAGTTGGTTGCAGTGGTGGGCTGAGCAGATAGAAGGAGATTGAGAGGCTAAGTGCTCTGAGTGATGTGGGGAGGGCCAAGTGGAGAGTGGATAAGGTTTTTACCCATTGGGTTGATGGACTTGGAACAAGGATTGATTGGGTGCTCTCAACTGACTGTTGGGGAGAAGATATTTGGTGGGAGCTTGGAGTAGTCTGGTACCTCTGGTCAGACCATTGGGGGGTGCTGGGGCAGGGGAACTTTGGGGGTAGTGGGGAGAGACCTGGGTATTGGCAGCTCAATTGTACTTTGCTGGCAGATAGGGACTTATGGAAGAGATGAGAGGGAGAGGTGGTATTTAGTATAACTAGATGGAGGGAGGAGAGGGTCCCAGTGGGGCTCTAGTAAGTGAAGCTGAAGAAAGTAGTGAGAATATACTGGGGAGAGGCTGAGAAGCAGAAAGAAAGACTTTAGTGGAAGAAGGAGATGTGGGCATCCCACTGAATAAAATAGCTATTATAGTAGTGGTCAGAGTTGAAGAAGTATGGAAGAAAGGAGAAGGAGGAGGATTGGCAGGTAGTATAAGTAAGGATAGAGATTGAGGAGCTGAAGGGAGTCTGGAGGATGGAGAAAGAGAGTTGTGTGCAGGGTATAGTAGCAAGGCTTAGGTGGCAGGGGCTGAAAGAAGGAGAGAGGTTGACTAAGTACCTCTCTAGGTTGCTGAGGGTGAGGAGAGTGAAGCAGAGGTGGGAGGGGATTATCAGAAGAGATGGCTACTTGGTGACTGGAGTCCAGGTGATCCTTAGGGAGCTTAAGAGTCACTGGGGGAAGTTGTAGAGTGAGGAGGAGGGAGGTGTAGATGGTGAGATCATTGTGAACTACTTGGAGGACTGGTGCCCTCTAGAGATAGAGGGGCTTGAGAAACTGATGAGACCAGTGAGAGAGGAGAAGATTCTGCATATCCTACCAGCTACTAAGTCAGAGACTACTCCTGGAGAGGATGGGCTGCCATGGGACTTCTGGAAGAAGACAGTGAAGGTGAAGGAGATATACTAGGAGATGAGAAATATATGTGATAAGGTAATTAAGTCTGGGTCTTGGCTGGGTGGTCAGAAGTTGGAGTTAGTGGTACTTCTATATAAGGACAAGGGACAGAGAGAGGACTGGAAGAATTGGTGACTAATCATACTCC
Source organism: Jimgerdemannia lactiflua (assembly GCA_003951145.1). Lineage (NCBI taxonomy): Eukaryota > Fungi > Mucoromycota > Endogonomycetes > Endogonales > Endogonaceae > Jimgerdemannia > Jimgerdemannia lactiflua. The sequence continues at coordinate 8,577 of RQIL01018087.1, read as the reverse complement.
TGGATATAGACAGAAAGTTGGTCATAAAGGTGTTGGTAGTGAGACTACAAGTGGTGGCACAGTAGGTTCTGAGAGAGAAGCAGCAAGGCTTTGTTGGGGGACAGTTGATAATAGATGGCACAGCTTGAGTGCATGGAGTTATTGAAGGAGTGAGGGCTACTGGGGTTGTAATGGTTCTGGTTTCTTAAATGAGGAAGCAACTAAATCCTAGTGTTCAAAGTAGCTTGAAGAGTTACTAAGAGTTTAGGGAGATCTTGTGGTTTCTGAGAGAAAATATTCTGAACTTTATTCAAGAGAGCAGAGAGGATATTTATACAAGATATGAAAGAAGGATCTGGAAGGATCTGAGTAATCAATGGAAATGCCAAGAGGAAGGTTTTCAGCAATGATGACAAATAAAGATCTACAATGTTCCATGAAGTTTCATGACTAGCTAAGACTGGAATGGAAGTGACAAGAATGTTCTAGCTGTAGCTTAGTACCAAGAGATGATTTCTAATTATTCAAAAGATACTGAAAGGTTACAGAAAGTACTAGAAAGATAAAGAAAAAGAGATAAACTATGCTAAAAATGTTACATCTCTTTCTTCTTAAGAATCAATATCCTTATTGAATTCAAAAGATAATACAAGAAAATAAAACCAAAAGAAAAGACAAATAAAATATATTGGCTTATTAGTAAGAACCAGCCATTCTTATATAAGGTGAGAGCTAAAGTATCATCTTGATCAGATGAGAACTGGTTTGAACCTTATTAGTTATAGGGTTTATAGAGTTCTTCTGTAGATCTTATTGCTGATACTGTATCTCTTAGAGTGCCCTGATGCATAATATACCTGATCAGTATAGTAGGTTGTCTACTATCCAAGGAGAGAATCTCACAGGCAGTTAATGAGTTTCTTTTTGCTCAAACTCTTGAATGAGATCTTGAGATTGGCGGCAGATTCCCAGATAGTATCATATTCAGGATAGCCCATCCACTTGACTAGATATTTTGTACAATAATATTGGACTCATTTGTCTAAGATTTTCTCAACTTTATACTTAATGTGGTCTTTAACCATAACTGGTGCTAAGAGTGTCAGAATTCGGCCAGGGTAAGGGGGTGACTGGTTCCAGGCCTTGAGTTGTGACACATGGAATACTGGATATATATGCATGATTGTCAATAGACTGAGACAGTAGGAGTAGGTAAATACTTACTCAGTGATCTCAAAGAGTCCAAGGTACTTGGGTTGGAATTTGGCTGACTGGCAGTTGACTTGAGATTGGGCTTTGATATTGTTGGCTTTGAGTAGAACCATATCTCCAATAGTATAGTTGACATTACATCATTTCTTATCTGTATACTTAGCTTGATATTGTTGAGCCTTTTGCATATTTGTGGTAGCAATCTTGAGAAGGGAATTTATTTTATCGATAAGGTTCTGGGCAGTGGGAACTTGTGTGTGACTGAATTGCTGGAATGAGACTAGACTTGTAGGGGTCTCAGGGTTTTGACTATGTAGTAACTGAAAAGGGGAAAGACCAGTAGATAATTGGACTGCATTGTTGTAAGTGAACTCAGTATAGGTCAGGTAGTGGTCCCAATCATCTTGCTCATAAGACATATAGTTTCTGAGCATTTATTCAAGTATTCTATTCATTTGCTTGGTTTGTCCATCAGTTTGAGGATGGAAGGCAGTAGACATAGCAATTTGAGTTCCAAGAGTCTTGAAGAGTGCTTGCCAGAAGTGACTTGTGAATTTGGGGTCACGGTCACTGATGATTACTCAGGGAAGTCCATATTGGTGGAAGATAGACTTGAAGAAGATTCTAGCAATTTCAGGGATAGTAGCATTAGTTGTGATTAGCTCGGTAATTGTGATCTTGGTCAGGTAGTCTACAAATACAACGATGGTATCATAGCCTGATTTGGTTCATGGGAGTTATACAATGAAGTCCATTGTAACTTGCGCAAACTTCTTAGTTGGAATTGATAACAGTTATAGAAGACTAGTAGGTGTTTAATTGCTTGACTTGTTTTTTTTGGTAAAAATTGCAGCTTTGAGTATGTTGGGCCAGTAGTAGTCTCATTGAATGTTCTTAATGGTCTTCTCGGTTCCAAGGTAACTAGCTAGTGGGGAGTCATGATGTTCATGAAGAATCTTGTATCATAGTTTAGGGTTGGTAGAAATGTAGATCTTATCTTGATAGTATACGAGGTTGTTCTTGAAGATGTACTTTTCTTTGAATTCCTTGATGTCCTTTTGTAGAACCAGAGAGTCTTATTCATAAGCCATCTTGATCTGGTTAAGGAATTCAGATGCTACAGTGACTTGTAAAATAGTGGCAAGATCAGATCTTCTTGAGAGCACATCTGGTACAACTAGGGTTTTGCCAGACTTATAGATGATGTTCAGAATGAAGGTCTGAAGTAGCTGACTCCACTTGGCTTGTTGACAGGAAAGAGTTGGTTGGGTGTTAATGTACTGAAGGAACCTGTGATCTGTAATCATGTTGAACTCAACTCCTTCTAGGTAGTATCGCTAGATCTTGAGGGTATGAATGATTGCCAGAAGTTTCTTTTTGTGAATGGCTAGCTTTTGTTCTACAGAGGACAATTTCCTTGACTCAAATACAATGGGTCTGTGTTCTTGACCATCATCTTGAGAGATGACTGTACCAATCACAAAATTGGATATATTAGTAATAACTGTGAACTTCCAGTTTGGGTCCATGTTTCTAAGGACAGGTGCATGGGTCAGGTGGTTCTTGAGTTCTTGAAAGGCTTATTGACAGAAGATGTCCCAGATGTAGAGAACATAGTGGTCAGAGTTGGGTTCCTTTTGCAGGAGGTTTGTCAATGATTCTGCTATGCCAGAGAAGTTTTTGACAAATTATTGGTAGTATCCAGCCAGACCAAGAAAGGACCTAAGTTCAGTAAGACTTACTGGTACAAGCCACTGTTCAATGGCTTGTATTTTCCTTGGGTTAACTTGAATTCCTTTGGCTGATATAATATGTCTAAGGTATTTGACTTGATCTTTGAAGAACTTATACTTCTTAAGCTTTGCATAAAGCTTATATTCATGAAGGATCTTGAAGACTTGTTCAAGGTATTTGAGATGTTCTTCTTCAGTGCTGCTGAAGATTAGAATGTCATCAATATATATGAGTATAAAGATATAGAGCTGATCCTTGAAGACAGTCTGCATGAGATCTTGAAAGATTGCTGGTGCATTAGTGAGACCAAAGGTCATAACTAGAAATTTGTATAGTCCAAATGGTATCATGAATGCCATCTTAGATATATCTTCTGGTTTGATGCAAATTTAGTGATACTCAGAGGTAAGGTCAATCTTGGTGAAGTACTTAGCATTCTTAAGAGTGTCAAATATTTGGTTGATGAGTGGCAGTGGGTAATGATTCTTAACAGTAATCTTGTTGAGTATACAGTAGTCTATATATATTCACAAGGTATCATCCTTCTTCTTGACAAATAGGACTGGGGAGCCAAAAGGTGACTTGCTTGACTGAATGGCTCCTCACTCAATGAGTTCATTGAGTTCCTTCTTGATTGCTTCAATTTCAAGTAGTGATATGCAGTACATCTTCTTCTTAGGAATGGCCACATCTGGTACCAGCTTGATTTTGTAATCATGGTCTCTTGGAGGTGGTAGACCAGGTAGCTTATCTGGGAAGACATCCTTATACTTGTTTAGTAGCAACTTGACACTTTTGCTGATTGATAGCTTCTTGTCTTCTTTCTTGGGTCGGATCAGTACAACAAAGGTACAAGTAGCTTTCTTGAGGGCCTTCTTGAACTGGATTGCCGACAGAGTGGCAATTGGAGTTTTTGTCTGAGTCTTGTCTGGCTTGATCATAATGTTGACTCTATCTTGAATTAGGGTGACTTCATTCTTGGTCCAATTGATGTATGAGTTGTATCGTGTAAGTCAGGGCTTGCTTAAGATCAGATCATGATCTCTTAAGAGTGCCACTTCAAAATCTAAAAATTCCCAGTACTTCTGAATCTTGAGGGGGAAGTTTAGCAGCAATTGAGTCAATTGGTAGAGTGGTGCTATCAGTAGTGACAACTCCACCATCTTGTCAGCTAGCTTAGTGAGAATCTTGAGCTTGTTGATGATGTTCTTATTGATGAAGTTTCTAACAGCTCTGCTATCTATAAGAATATCTAGTTCTTGACCTTTGACTAGACCTTTGAAGATGAGCATTGAGTTGGCTCAGTTCTTGGCTCAGTTCTTGGCTATGCTAGTAACTTAATCAGTGCTGCCAAAGCCTTTTTGATCTTACTTGGTTGGAGACAACTTGGTGACTTCCTTGATGGCAGATAGGATGGCTTGCTCTAGAATGAGCTGTGCAATTCTGTCACCTTCATTGATGGTATAAGATTGGTCTTTGTGGTTGACTAGTAGGACTTGCATTTCTCCTTGGAAGTCAGGGTCAATGACTCCAGCACTGACATCCAGTGAGTACTTAATACTGAGACCAGATCTTGGTATAATTCTTGCATAATATTCCTTGGGTATTTCGACTGCAAGGCTAGTTGGAATGAGCCTTCTTTCATGGGCAGGAATAGTGACTTGTTGAACAAATTGGAGGTCTAAACCAATGGCTCCTTCTGACTATACTTGAGAAATCTGGGCCTTAGAATTGACTCATATAAAATTGAGTACAACTTCTTGTTTGACTTGATGACCTTGGGTGTCTTTGGACAGGACCAGAATCCTCTTGGGTTCAGTAGTCTTTTTGGGACATTTTGTAGCAATGTGGCCAGGCTGATGGCAAAAGAAGCAGGCTCCAGCCTTCTTGAGGCACTCCTTTTCCTCAGGTGTAAGCTTATTCTTCTTGTTCTTATCAATGATATCTAGATCCATGAGGGCAGGTCCAACAATTCTGACTTTGGTTTCCTCCCTCCTAGGATTATTGTTGAATAGTGGTCTCTTCTGCTTGAAGCAGTTATCATAGGTAATGACATTAAACCTATCAGCAATTTTCATTGTAGTGTCTAGGTCTTTAGGTTCTTCTAGTTCAACACAAACTCAGGTTTGTCCTTTGAGACCTCGGATATACATACTTGTTGACCTTCTCATCTTCAATAATATGAGGTAGCTCCAGTAGGATAGACAGGAATTGTGCAATATGCTTGTACAGACTTGAGTTGTTTGACATTTGTCAGGCAGTCTTGCATGACCTTGGTGCTGTTGATAAGTTTGAATTGGCCCTTAATAGCTTCTAAGAATTCACCCCAGACCTTGATTCGGCTAGAGAATCTTGTATTCTAGACATAATTTCGCCACCAGATTGCAGCATTCCCTCAGAGGAGTGTGATAGAAAATTGGACTAGTACTGCTTCATCCAAATTGGTCAGTTCTCCATACTACTCCAATTGGAAAAGCCAAGTATTAGTAGACAGTCCTTCTCTTTGGCCATCAAAGGTATCAGTAGTGCTCCCAAATGAATCGAATCAATTCGAATTGAATTGAATTGAGGATCATTCGAATTGAATCGAATTGGGGATTTTTCAATTCGAATTAAGTTCGAATCGAATCAAATTTGAATTGAATCAAGGGTCCAATTCGAACCCTATTTTTCGAAATATAATAACTCGACGAATACACATCCAAATTCAATGATTTTTAGCTTTTTAGATTCCCCTATATAAGAGGAATCTAACAAGCTAAAGATCATTGAATTTGGACGTGTATTCGTCGAGTTATTATATTTCAAAAAATAGGGTTTGAATCGGAACTTGAATCGAATTAGCCTTTGATTTGATTCAAATCGAATTGAATTGGACCTTTGATTCGATTGAATCGAATCAAGTTTGGGTCAAATTCGATTCAATTCGATTTGTTGGGAGCACTAGGTATCAGGCTTCTGAGGCTTGATAGTGACTGTGGTCAGAGATACTATTGTAGGTACAGATGTAGACTATGTAGGAGCTTTGCCCTCCTTTTTGTTCAGTCATTCTTGAAGTTGGGAAATTTGGGCCAGTGCAGTGTGCAGCAGGCTTTCTAGAGTCCTGGATGACTGATTTGGAATTTCGTCCTCTTCTTCTTGCTGAATGTGAGGAGCATTCTGTGGGACATAGTTGCTATAAGGGGTGCTGTAAGTGTTATTGTCCCAAATGTCAGTATTGGAGTCCATAGACATGGTGTTTGACTAGTTTTTGAGAGGTTTCTTATTTAGGCAAGGTGCAACTTAACTGCTGCTACCAAGTATAATAGTTCTGGTTTCTTAAATGAGGAAGTGACTAAATTCTAGTATTCAAAGTAGCTTGAAGAGTTACTAAGAGTTCAGGGAGATCTTATGGTTTCTGGGAGAAAATATTCTGAGCTTTATTCGAGAGAGCAGAGAGGATATTTATACAAGATATGAAAGAAGGATCCAGAAGGATCTGAGTAATCAATGGAAATACCAAGAGGAAGATACTCAGCAATGATGACAAATAAAGATCTGCAATGTTTTATAAAGTTCCATGACTAGCTAAGACTGGAATAGAAGTGACAAGAATGTTCTAGCTATGGCTTAGTGCCAAGAGATGATTTCTAATCATTCAGAAGATACTGGAAGGTTATGGAAAGTACTAGAAAGACAAAGAAAAAGAGATAAACTATGCTAAAAATGTTACAGGGGTAGATGACAGACTGATTTTCTTAGACCAAGAGAAAGCTTATAATAGAGTATAGTGAGTTTGGCTGAAGAAGGTACTAGAGAGAATTAGGATACCTGAGGAGCTGGGGAATGCAATTGTCCACCTTCTGGAGGGTAGTCAGGTAGTAATTATAGTGAATAGATATAGAGGTACTGCCTTCCTCCTTGGGTGGGGGGGTTTCTCAGAAAGACTCCCTATTATTAATTATATATACTCTGTCCTTAGAGCCATTGCTGGATAGAGTCAGGAGGAGAGTTGGAGGGTTGACTATGCTGGGTATGAATTAGAAAGTGGGGGCCTTTATAAATGATATAATGGTAGATCTGGGTACTATTGCAGATATAGCAGAGCTAAAGGAGGCTGTAGGTTAGTATGAATAGTACTCTGGGCAGAAGCTGAACTAGCACAAGTATGAAATAATGGTCTTGGAGAATAGTTTGGTTGGAGGGGATATTATTGAAACAATCATCTCTCCTGGGAAGACAGTGTGGTATCTGGGGATCTTTCTCTTAATATAGATCAGTCCTGCCCAAGGCCTGGTGGGAGGCTAAGGTAGGAGTATAGAGAGATGTGCTGAGGAGCTGGAGAGGACAATATATCTCTTTGGCTGGTAGAGTGACTATATTGAATATTTACTAGATGTCAAAGTTGTGGTATTTGATATACCATTTGGACTTTTTGGCATAGATGGTTAAGAGGCTGCTGAAGCTGGTAAGAGAGTGGATTTGGATAGACTGCTGAAGTCAGATTAAGTGAGAGGTCTTGGCTATACCAGTGGAGAGAGGGAGCCTGGGCCTGATGGACTTCCCAAAGCATCTGTACTACCTTCACATCTAGTGATTGAAGAGAATGGCAATACTGAAAGGGGATAGATAGATCTCATTGATACTGAAGATATGGGAGGTGAGATATATCCCCTGGGGGTCTTCTGGAGACCATTCAGTATTGGTGGAAGGGGGAGGAAGTAGAAGACTTCAGTATAGAGAGTTCTGGTGGGGAGTGGCTGAGGGGGTATATAGAATTAGTATACTATACTATAGTGAAGTAGCAGGGAAGAGAGAGGTGGCAGTGGTGTAGACTGCTGCTGGGTAGGGTATTAGCAATGAACTTTAATTTGGGAGATAGAGTGGAGAGTCAGAGTGGTATAGGGTAGGACTTTTGGTCAGAGGGATGGCAGTGAGTAGAGATCAGAGAGAAGTGAGACTGAAGAGAACTGTGGATCTAGAGTATAGAGACAAAAAAGTGGCTACTCTCCAAGTTTTGAATGGTATAGTAGAGAGTACTGAGGCAAAATATGATATTGAACTTCAGGTCAGATCATCTGGTTCCAGGAGGGGCCTTTGAGTGTGAGAAGTATCAAGGAGTAGGGTAGGAGGAGGGGTGGTGCAGACTTCAAAATATTGGCTTAGAGAGTACAAGATGCTAGATGGGTTCTGGGAGGTGGTGGGAGGTAGATTGGGTAAATGCTACAGAAGTTATGGGATTGGTCACTAGGAGGTGTTAAAGAAGAGAATGCTGGGAGATATTGGTAATGAATAGTTTACACTGGAGTAGGCTTTAGTAATATAGATAGGGCTTACAGATTACTGGTAGATAGTATTTGAGAAGAACAGACTGATGTTGAAGGAGGAGAAGGTGACAAGATGGGAGAGTTTACTAGTTGACTTGCTGTTAGAGTGGCAGAAAGAGTGGGGCCTACAGAGGGGTTGTTATTGGAAATTGGTGGAGATCATATATAATAAGAGTGAGGAAAGGGTACAAGTTATAAGTAAAGAGGTTGTATTGGCCAGAGTAGAGATAGGAGGGTAGGTGATAGAGGGAGTGAGATAGAGTAGAGTTGGGAAGAGGCTATCAGTGTGGTATGAGGATACTCTCAATGTTATAGATAGTTAATAAATAAGGCTATAGCCTATGGA
>RQIL01018076.1:0-10395 GCA_003951145.1 Jimgerdemannia lactiflua | reverse complement strand
CAGTCCAAAGAACCCAAGTCCCATACCATTCTCTCTCTTGACATATGGCCATTTGAATGCTTGACCATCTTTTACATCAGTACATCCACCAGAACCTTGCTTTATTGCTATTGCCTTAAGAGCTTTTTCTAATAAATAATGAAAAATATATTAAAAGTATGTGGAAATTTGGTATAATATGAATGTTACAAGAGAGATATTAGTTCAGATCCATGTTTCTAAGAACAGATGTAAGAGTCAGATAGTTCTTGAGTTCTTGAAAAGCTTATTGACAGAAGGTATCCTAGGTATAGAGAATATGGTATCAGAGTTGGGTTCTTTTCACAGGAGATTTGTCAATGATTCAGCTATACCAGAGGAGTTCTTAATAAATTAGCAGTAGTATCCAGCCAGGCCAAGTAAGGACCTGAGTTCAGTAAGGTTTGCTAGAACAGGCCACTGTTCAATGACTTGTATTTTTCTTATACATATCTACTTGAATTCCTTTAGCTGACATAATGTATCCAAGATATTCAACTTGATCCATAAAGAATTCACATTTCTTAAGCTTCATATATAGCTTATATTCTCAAAGAATCTTGAGCATTTGTTCAATGTGCTTGAGGTATTCTTCTTCAGTACTATTGAATATAAGGATGTCATCAATATATATGAGTATAATGATATAGAGTTGGTTCTTAAAAATAATTGGCATAAGATTTTGAAAGGTTGCTGATACATTGGTGAGACCAAAGGTCAAGACTAGGAATTCGTAGAGTCTAATGAGTGTCATAAAGACAGTCTTGAGTATATCTTCTGGCTTAATTTGAATTTGGTGATATCCAGAGATGAGATCAATCTTGATAAAGAACTTTTCATTCTTGAGAGCATCAAATATTTGATCAATGAGTGGTAGTAGATAAGTTCTTGATTGTAATCTTGTTGAGTGCTTGATAATCTATGTATATTTACTTTCTTCTTAACAAATAGGACTGGGGAGTCAAAGGGTGATTTGCTTAAATAAATAACTCCTTGCTGGATAAGTTCATTGAGTTTCTTCTTGACTGCTTCAATTTTAAGTAATTATATATTGTACATCTTCCTGAGTATGGCCATATCAGATATCAGCTTGATTTCATAATTATAGGCTCTTGATGGTAGTAGACCAGATAGTTTGTCTGAGAAGATATCCTTATACTCATTCAGTAGTAGTTTGATACTTTTACTAATTAATAGTTTCTTGTCTTCTTTCTAGGTTGGATCAGTGCAATAATGATATATATAGTTTTCTTGAGGGTCTTCTTGAACTGAATTGCAGAGAGGGTAGTAATCTGAGTTCTTATCTGAGTCTTGTCTGGCTTAATGGTAATATTGGCTCCATCTTGAATCAAGGTGACTTTATTCTAGGTCCAATTGATTTGTGGGTTATACCTTATAGGCCAGAATTTGCTTAGAATCAGGTCATAGTCTCTTAGAGATGTCACTTTAAAATCTAAATATTCCCAGTTCTGAATCTTGAGAGGATATTTAGCAGCAATTAAGTCAATTGGCAGAGTGGTATCATCAGCAGTAATAACTCTACTATTCTTACTAGCTGGCTTAGTAAGAATCTTGAGTTTGTTAATAAGGTTCTTATTGATGAAGTTTATGAGAACATCTAGTTCTTATTCTTTGACAAGACTCTTGAAGATGAGCATTGAGTTGGCTTGATTTTTTGATATATAAGCTACTTAGTCAGTACTGCTAAAGTCTTTCTGATCTTACCTTATTGAAGACAACTTGGTGACTTCCTTGATGATAGGCAGAGTGGCCCACTCTAAAATGAGCTGTACAATTCTGTCACCTTCATTAACAGTGTATAGTTGGTTCTTATGATTGACTAGTAGGATTTTTTCTCTCCTCAGAAGTCAGGATCAATGACTTCAGTACTAATATCCAGTAAATACTTAATACTGAGATCAGATCTTAGTACAATTCTGGCATAATGTTACTTAGAAATTTCAACTGCAAGGTCAGTAGGAATGAGCCTTCTTTTATAAGCCAGAATGGTGATTTGTTATATAGCTTGAAGGTTTAAGCCAATGACTCCTTCTGACTATTATTGAGGAATCTGGGCCTTGGGGTTGACTTGTATGAAATTAAGTACTACTTCTTATTTGACTGATTGACCTTGAGTATCTTTGGACAGGACCAGAATTCTCTTGGGTTCAGTAGTCTTCTTGAGATATTTAAGAGTGATGTGGCCAGAGTGTCAGCAAAAGAAGCAATCTCCACCCTTCTTGAGGCACTTCTTTTTCTCAGATATAAGTTTGCTCTTCTTGTTCTTGTCAATGGTATCCAAGACCATGAAGATAGGTCCAATAGTTCTGAATTTGGTTTCATCCCTTCTGTGGTTATTGTTGAATGAGAGACTTAAAGTGGTGACTATAAGTAATGATATCAAACCTATTAGCAATTTTCATTACAGTGTCTAGGTCCTTGAGTTCATTAAGTTTGACATGAACTTGGGTTTGTCATTTCAGACCTCAGATGTATATACTTGTTAACCTTCTTGTCTTCAGTAATATGAGGTAGCTCCAGTAGGATAGATAGAAATTATATATTATACATGTATGTTTATATAAACTTGAGTTGTTTGATATTTATCAGATAGTCTCATATAATCTTGGTGCTATTGACTGGTTTGAATTGGCCTTAAATAGCATCTGAGAATTCACTCCAGGTCTTGATTTGGCCAGAGAATCTCATGTTCTGGACATGATTTTACCACTAGATTGCAGTATTTTCTCAAAGGAGTGTGGCAGTAAATTGGATTAGTGTTGCTTCATGTAATATTTTAGCATAGTTTATTTCTTTTTCTTTGTCTTTCTAGTACTTTCCATAACCTAGCAGCACCTTCCAAATGATTAGAAATACTTTCTTGGCACTAAGCCACAGCTAGAACATTCTTGTCACTTCTGTTCCAGTCTTAGCTAGTCACGGAACTTCATAGAACATTGCAGATCTTTATTTGTCATCATTGCTGACAAATCTGTCTCTTGGCATTTCCATTGATTTCTCAGATCCTTCTGGATCCTTCTTTCAGATCTTGTATAAATATCCTCTCTGTTCTCTTGAATAAAGCTCAGAATATTTTCTCCCTGAATCCACAAGAACTTCCTGAACTCTTAATAACTCTTTGAGCTATTTTGAGCACTTAGAAACAAGTCGCTTCCTCATTCGAGAAACCAGAACCATTACACTTGGTAGCAGTGGTTAAGTTACACCTTGCCTAAATAAGAAACCTCTCAAGAACTAGTCAAACACCATGTCCATGGACTCCAATGCCGATGCCTGGGGCAATAATACTTATAGCACCCCTTACAGCAACTATGTCCCACAGAATACTCCTCACATTCAGCAAGAAGAAGAGGATGAAATTCCTACTCAGTCATCTGGGACTCTAGAAAGCCTGCTGCATACCGCACTGGCCCAAATTTCCCAACTTCAAGAGTGTCTAGACTAGAAGGAGGGCAAAGCTCTTGTATAGTCTACATCTGTACATCTCTGACAGCAGTCACCATCAAGCCTCAGAAGCCTGATACCTTTGATGGCCAAAGAGGAGGACTGTCTACTGATGCTTGGCTTTTCCAGTTGGAGCAGTATGGAGAACTGACCAATTTGGATGATGCAGTACCAGTCCAATTTGCTGCCACACTCCTCCGAGGGAATGCTGCAATCTGGTGGCGAAATCATATCCAGAACATAAGATTCTCTGGCCGAATCAAGGTCTGGGGCGAATTCTCAGATGCTATCAAGGGCCAATTCAAATCAGTCAACAGCACCAAGGTCGTGCGAGACCGCCTGGCAAATGTCAAACAACTCAAGTCTGTACAAGCATAAAATGCATAATTCCTGTCTATCCTACCGGAGCTACCTCATGTCACCAAAGACGAGAAGGTTGACAAGTACATCCGAGGTCTCAAAGGACAAACCCAAGTTCATGTTGAACTAGAAGAACCCAAAGATCTAGATACTGCAATGAAAATTGCTGATAGGTTCAATATCATTACCTATAGCAACTGCATCAAGCAGAAGAGACCAAGGGAGGAAACCAAAGTCAGAACTGTTGGACCTGCCCCCATGGATCTAGACACCATCGACAAGAACAAGAAGAACAAGCTTACACCCAAGGAAAAGGAGTACTTCAAGAAGACTGGAGCCTGCTTCTTTTGCCGACAGCCTGGCCACATTGCCACTAAATGTCCCAAGATGACTACTGAACCCAAGAGGATCCTGGTCCTGTCCAAAGACACCCAAGGTCACCAAGTCAAATAAGAAGTGGTACTCAATTTCATGCAAGTCAATCCCAAGGCCCAGATTTCTCAAGCATAGTCAGAAGGAGCCATTGGTTTAGACCTTCAATCCATCCAACAAGTTACTATTCCTGCCCATGAAAGAAGGCTCATTCCAACTGGCCTTGCAGTCGAAATATCTAAGGAACATTATGCAAGAATTGCACCAAGATCTGGTCTCAGTGTCAAGCACTCACTGGATGTCGGTGCTGGAGTCATTGACCTTGACTTCTGAGGAGAAATGCAAGTTCTACTAGTCAACCACAAGGACCAACCTTACACTGTCAATGGAGGTGACAGAATTGCACAGCTCAATCTGGAGCAAGCCACTCTACCTGCCATTAAGGAAGTCACTAAGTTATCTTCAACCAAGCAAGATCAGAAAGGCTTTGGCAGCACTGATCAAGTTGCTAGCATAGCCGAGAACTGAGCCAACTCAATGCTCATCTTCAAAAGTCTAGTCAAGGGCCAAGAACTAGATGTTCTCATAGACAGCAGAGCTGTTGGGAACTTCATCAACAAGAACCTCATTGACAAGCTCAAGATTCTCACCAAGCCAGCCAGCAAGAATGGTGGAGTTGTCACTGCTGATGGCACCACTCTACCAATTGACTCAATCGCTGCTAAACTTCCCCTCAAGATTCAGAAGTACTGGGAACATCTAGATTTTGAAGTGACACCCTTAGGAGATCATGGCCTGATCTTAGGCAAACCCTGGCTTATATGGCACAACCCACACATTGATTGGACCAAGAATGAAGTTACCCTGATTCAAGATGGAGTCAACATTACCATCAAGCCCAATAAGACTTGGACGAGAACCCCAATTGCAACTCTTTCTGCAATCCAGTTCAAGAAGGCCCCCAAGAAAGCTACCTGTGCCTTTGTTGCACTGATCTGACCCAAGAAGGAAGACAAGAAGCTATCAATCAGCAAAAGTGTCAAGCTACTGCTAAACAAGTACAAGGATGTCTTCCCAGACAAGCTACCTGGTCTACCCCCCTCAAGAGACCATGACCACAAAATCTAGCTGGTACCAGATGTGGCCATTCCTAAGAAGAAGATGTACCATATGTCACCACTTGAAATTGAAGCAGTCAAGAAGGAACTCAACAAACTCATCAAGCAAGGAGCCATTCAGCCAAGGAAGTCACCCTTTGGCTCCCAAGTCCTGTTTGTCAAGAAGAAGGATGACACCCTGTGAAAGTGCATAGACTACCATACACTCAACAAGATTACTGTCAAGAATCATTACCCACTGCCTCTCATTGATCAAATCTTTGATGCTCTCAAGAATGCCAAGTACTTCACCAAGATTGACCTGACCTCTGGGTATTACCAAATTCGAATCAAGCCAGAAGACATACCCAAGACTGCCTTCATGACACCATTTGGTCTCTATAAATTTCTAGTTATGGCCTTTGGTCTCACCAATGTGCCAGCAATCTTTCAAGATCTCATGCAGACCATCTTCAAGGATCAGCTCTATATCTTTGTACTCGTGTACATTGATGACATCCTGATCTTCAGCTGCACTGAAGAAGAACATCTCAAATACCTCAAACAAGTCCTCAAGATCCTCTGCACACACAAGCTTTATGCAAAGCTCAAGAAGTGTGAGTTCTTCAAAGATCAAGTCGAATACCTTGGACACATTGTATCAGCCAAAGGAATTCAAGTAGACACAAGGAAAATACAAGCCATTGAACAGTGGCCTGTACCAGCAAGTCTCACCAAACTTAGGTCCTTCTTTGGTCTGGCTGGATACTACTGCTGATTTGTCAAGAACTTCTCTGGCATAGCAGAATCTTTGACAAACCTCCTGTGAAAGCAACCCAACTCTGACCTCTATATTCCCTATATCTGGGACACCTTCTGTCAATAAGCCTTTCAAGAACTCAAGAACCACCTATCCCATGCACCTGTCCTTAGAAACATGGACCCAAACTTGAAGTTCACTGTCACTACTGATACATCCAACTTTGCAATTGGTGCAGTCATCTCTCAAGATGATGGACAAGGACACAGACCCATTGCATTTGAGTCAAAAAAATTGTCCCCTGCAGAACAAAAGCTAGCCACTCATGAAAAGGAACTCCTGGCAATCATTCATGCCCTCAAGACCTGGAGACACTATCTAGAAGGAATTGAGTTTGACATGATCACAGATCACAGGTCTCTTCAGTATATCAACACCCAACCAACTCTTTCCTGTCCACAAGCCAAGTGGAGTCAGTTACTTCAGACCTTCACTCCAAACATCATCTATAAGCCCAGCAAAACTCTAGTTGTACCAGATGTACTCTCAAGAAGACCTGACCTTACTGCCATCTTACAAGTCACAGTGGTACCTGAATTCCTTAACCAGATCAAGAGAGCTTACGAACAAGTCTCTCTGGTTCTACAAAAGGATACTAAGGAATTTAAGGAAAAGTACACTCTCAAGGACAACCTCATGTACTATCAAGACAAGGTCTATATTCCTGCTAACTCTGAACTACATTACAAGAGCCTTCATAAACATCATGACTCCCCACTAGCTGGTGATCTTGGAACCGAGAAGACTATCAAGAACATTCAATGAGACTACTACTGGCCCAACATGTTCAAGGAAATCAAAGAGTATATTCAAAGCTGTGACCTGTGTCAAAGGAACAAGTCAAGCAACCAAATGCCTGCTGGTCTTCTGCAACTGTTGCCAATTCCGACCAAGAAGTTTGAGCAAGTCACAATGGACTTCATTGTACAACTACCACGAACCAAATCAGGCTATGATGCCAACATCATGTTTGTGGACCGCCTGACCAAGATCACAATCACTGAGCCAACCACAACCAATGCCACTACCCCTGAAATCGCTAGAATCTTCTTCAAGTTTATCTTCTGCCAATATGAACTTCCTCAAGTAATTGTCAATGACCGTGACCCCAAATTCACAATTCACTTCTGGCAAGCACTCTTCAAGACTCTTGGAACCCAAATCACTATGTCCACTGTCTTTCACCCTCAAACCGATGGACAGACCAAACAAACGAACAGAACACTTGAACAAATGCTCAGAAACTATATGTCTTATAAGCAAGATGATTGGGACCACTACCTGACCTACGCTGAGTTTGCCTATAACAATACAGTCCAATCATCTACAGGTCTTTCTTCTTTTCAGTTACTACATGGTCAAAATCCTGAGACCTCTGCAAGTCTAGTCTCATTCCAGCAATCCAGTCACATACAAGTTCCCACTGCCCAGAACCTTATTGACAAAATGGATTCCCTTCTCAAGATTGCAAACACAAATCTGCTAAAGACTCAATGACATCAAGCTAAGTATGCAGATAAGAAACATCAAGATGTCAACTATACTATTGGAGATATGGTTCTACTCAAAACCAACAACATCAAGGCCCAATCTCAAGTCAACCGCCAGTCAGCCAAATTCCAGCCCAAGTACCTTGGACCCTTTGAGATCACCAAGCAAGTCTCTACCTACTCCTACTGTCTCAGTCTACCAACAACCATGCATATACATCCAGTATTCCATGTGTCACAACTTAAGGCCTGGAACCAGTCACCCCCATACCCTGGCTGAATTCCGATGCCCTCAGCACCAGTTATGGTTGAAGACCACATTGAGTATGAAGTCGAGAAAATCTTAGACAAACAAGTCCAATACCATCGCACAGAATACCTAGTCGAGTGGATGGGCTACCCTGAATATGATGCTACCTGGGAACCTGCTGCAAATCTCAAGAAATCTCAAGACCTCATTCAAGAGTTCAAGCAAAAAGAAACTCATTGACTACCCATGAGGTTCTCCCCTTGAATAGTAGATGACCTACTATACTGATCAGGTACATTACGCATCGGGGCACTCTAAGGAATACAGCATCAGAAATAAGACCCACAGAAGAACTCTGTAAACTCTGCAACTAATAAGGTTCAAACCAGTTCTCATCTGATCAAGATGATACTTTGGCCCTCACCTTATACAAGGATGGCCAGTCCTTGCCAATGAGCCAATATATTTTATTTGTCTTTTCTTTTGGTTATATTTTCTCATGTTACCTTCTGAATTCAATGAGGATATTGATTCTTAAGAAGGAGGAGATGTAACATTTTAGCATAGTTTATTTCTTTTTCTTTGTCTTTCTAGTACTTTCTGTAACCTTCCAGCATCTTCCGAATGATTAGAAATCCTTTCTTGGCACTAAGCTACAGCTAGAACATTCTTGTCACTTCCATTCCAGTCTTAGCTAGTCATGGAACTTTATGGAATATTGTGGATCTTTATTTGTCATCATTGCTGACAAATCTTTCTCTTGGCATTTCCATTGAATTCTCAGATCCTTCTAGATCCTTCTTTCAGATCTTGTATAAATATCCTCTCTGTTCTCTCGAATAAAGCTCAGAATATTTTCTCCCTGAATCCTCCAGAACTTCCTGAACTCTTAATAACTCTTTGAGCTATTTTGAGAACTTAGAAACAAGTCACTTTCTTATTTGAGAAACCAGAACTGTTATACTTCATCTAAATTGGTCAGTTCACTATACTGCTTTAATTAGAAAAGCCAAGCATTGGTAGACTATCCTTCTTTTTGGTCATCAAAGATATCAGGCTTCTAAGACTTGATAGTGACTATTGTTAATAATATCTGTATTGATTAGTTCTCCCAATGAATTGAATTAAATCAAATTGGACCTAAATTTGATTTAATTCAAAAACTTCAAATAAAATTGAGGTCTAATTTGATTTGAATCAATTCAAATTGAGGTCCAATTTGATTTGAGGTCCAATTCAAACTCTATTTTTAGAAATTTAATAACTTGATAAATATACATCAAAATTCAATAATCTTTAGCTTGTTAGATTTCTCTTATATGGGAATCTAATAAGCTAATGATCATTAAATTTGGACATATGTTCATCAAGTTATTACATTTCTAAAAATAGGTTTCGAATCAGACCCTTAATTCAGTTTGAATTCTATTCAGTTTGAACTCAATTTGAATGGAAAAATCCCCAATTTGATCCAATTCCAATGACTATCAATTCAATTCAATTCAAATTGATTTGATTTATTTGTGAGTACTAGTATTGGTATAGATAGAGACTGAGCAGGGGTCTTGTCATCTCTTTTGTTCTAGTAGTCTTGAAGTTAGGCAATCTGAGTCAATGCAGTTTGCAAAAAACTTTCAATATACCTGGTTGACTGATTAGAGATTGGATGTTCATTCTCTTCTTCTTACTAATTATAGGTGACATTCTGTAGGAAATAGATATTATAAGAACTATTGTCCCAGCCACTGACATCTATAGTATTATGACTCATACTTGAGAAGTTTCTTGTTTAGGCAAGGTGTAACTTAACTACTGCTATCAAGTATAATAGTTCTAGTTTCTGAATAAAGAAGTAACTATTCTGGAAGTTTCTGAGAAGCTTGAAGAGATACTTAGAGTTCTGTAAGATCTTGTGGTTTCTGAGAGAAAATATTCTAAGCTTTATTTATAAGAACAAAGGGGATATTTATATAAGATCTAAAAGAAAGATCCAGAAGGATCTAAGAAATCAAAGAAATCCCAAGAGGAAAGTTCTCAGCAAAGATAACAAATAGAGTTCTGTAAGCTTCTATGAAGTTCTATGACTACCTAAGACTAGAAAGAAAGTAACAAAAATGACCTAGCTAAGACTTGATGCCAAGAAAGGATTTCTAAGTATTCAGAAGTATTAGAAGATTATGGAATATTCAAGAAAGGCTAAGAAAAAGAAGTAAACTATACTAAAATATTACATCAGCTGTCCTCTTCAGCCACCAAGCTCAGAGATAGTGTATTTGCTTTAGAAGGTCTATCAGTTCCCATCCCCTCCTCTCAACTTATATTAATATACTTCTCATTTAATTTGACTTCTTTATTCTGCCCATATTCAATCTTTCACTATCTTCATTAATCTCTTAATCACTTAAGCCAGAAAGTCCAAATAATATACCAGGTACTACAGCTTTGGCATCCAGTAAATATTCAGTATTGTTACTCTCTCTGCCAGAGAGATATATATATTGCCCACTTCAGTTTTTTTTTTCT
>RQIL01018065.1:0-10396 GCA_003951145.1 Jimgerdemannia lactiflua | reverse complement strand
GCCATTTTCTTCCAAAAATCCCAGGGCAGTCCATCCTCTCCTGGCGCTGTTCCATTCTTTGTTGCTGACAGTACTTTCAAAATTTCCTCCTCCTGGATAGCATGGGTCAGGTCCCCTAGCCCCTCAGCTGCCAGAGGTATCCACTCCTCCAAGAATCTTTCTATAGTCTGTCCATCTTCTCCTCCCTCCTCCTCGCTCCACAGGGTGCCCCATCTCTTCTGAAGTGAGCCCAGGATACCTTGCACCCCTGCCACCATGACACCATCTTCTCCTATGATCCCCTCCCACCTCTGCCTCACCTTGCGGGCTCTTAGAAGCCTGGTGAGAAACTTTGTGGGTCTTTCTCCTTCCTCTAGCCCCTGCCACCTCAATCTCGCAATCATCCCTTGCACCCGCCTCTCCTCTTCCTCCCTTACGGCGACCTTCAGCTCTTCGATTTCCATCCTCACTCTTTCCATTCTCCACTCTTCCTCCTCCTCCTCGGTACCCTTCTGCCTACAGGCAGATACCAACAGAAGCCCCTCCAATCTACTTGAGACCTCCTTCATCTGCTTCCTGCGAAGTCTCCCCTTAGCTCTCCCCACCTCCCCCCAGTACACCTGTGCTGTGGCCTTCAGCTTCAACCACCGATCCCCTGCCACTACACCTTCCCTCCTCCAACATGCTATATTATCTGACACCACTACCTCCCATTGTTCCTACAGCCCCTTGTCTTTCAACAAAGCAAAATTAAGACACCAATGTCCAGGCCCATCTCCACTCCCCCCAAATGTTCCCTGCCCTATCACCCCCCAGTGGTCTGACCAGGGGCACCACAGTACCTCCAATTCTCTCCAGACATCCATTCCCCAACAATCAGCTGTGAGGATCCAATCAATCCGTGTTCCAAGTCCATGTATCCAGTGGGTGAAGACTGCCCGATTTCCCCACTTCTGCCTCCCCGCATCTCCCAGAGCACTCAATCTCTCCATCTCCTCCCATCTATCCAGCCCCCCACTTCTATCCATCCCATCTAGTCCACTATCAGATTGGTCCACTGCCACATCTCTAAACATATTGAAGTCTCCTCCAAGTATGTCAACTCCAGCCTCCACCAATGAACCACTGTCTAGCAACTCCTCTATTCAAGTTATCCTCGCTCCTCTTTCCGCCGGACAGTAACATGAGCCCACCACTACCAGCCCCCACCCTGGCCTTGCCCATACCCCCCACAGCAAGCGATCCCCCCATTCACTGGTGTCTTGCAGGTCCCCCTTGCCTTTCCTTATCAGAATTCCAACCTTTCCTCTCCATTCCATTGCCCCTCCCCATTCTCTCGACCAATTTAGCTTGTTTACCTCATCTTCACATCTTACATCCTGCAATAAAAAAACATCCGCTTCAGAATCCTTAAGCCATGCAAAAATGTTTCAACGTCTCTCTGAACTCCACAGCCCATTGACATTGAGTGAAAGAATGTTGGTTGTACTGTTCATATTGAAAAATGTTAAAGTTACGGGTCCACTCTAGATCTCCATATCCTGATCCATCCTAGACAAATCCAGTTCCCTCTCAGCTTCCAGCTCTATTTTATCCTTAACCTCCAGCGCCCCCAGAATCTCCTGAACATCCTTTGTATCTTTCTCTTCCATCATTGATCTATAATCTGCACACGCCTCCTCCCACATTCCACCACCATTCCAAGCCCTCCACCCCTCGATCACCATCTGACGTGCCTCTATTTTCATCTCCTCCTCTCTAGTGGCATCCACCTCATACCCCTCATCCCCCAACAGTGCTGCAGGTGTATTGTCGCCAACTTTCCTACCACTCCAACTCCACACAGAATGTCGCTCCAGTCCTTCTCACTCAACAGTCAGAAGTCAATATCACCCAACTCCTCATCTGCCAAATCCCTCATCATTCTGTGCAGCCTGGGCCCCTCCCCTACACGCTCTCCTCCTGGAGTCATCACCCTCTTCCCCACCATCTTAACTTCATCCAGGTTGGTGCTGGCCGCTTCATCCCATTCCTCATCAGACACATCTACCAGGCTCTCTCCAGACACCCCAACTACTCGTCCCCCCAGGGCCAATTCTGGGACTCCAAATCTGACATTCTTTGCACTCTTCATCACCACATCCTCTATCTCCACCCCTTCCTCTCTAGTGGTATCCTCTGGCCTCTCGTTCTCCTTATTCTTGTCCGCATCACTCTCTGGCCTCCAGTCATCAAAGAAAGTCTCCTCTTCAGTCTCCACCCTACTCTTCTTCTGGGGGGCATGCTCTGAGGACACAGATCCCTCTGACCCCTTCTGCCCTCCCGTCCCTCCTATGGTTGCCCCTGTCTCTGCCTTTTTAGCATCAGCTCCAATCCTAGCAAGGAGTTCCTGTTGCTGCTTCCTCCCCTGTGCTCTTTCCCATATCAGTCTATCAACTCGAATCTCCTTTCCATTCATCTCCACCATCATTGTAGCCTTCTCAAAGGCTTGCCATGCTTTCACCCTCTGCTCTACCGCTCCTTCCAACTCCCAGAGCGCAGTCAACAGATCCTCCTCCTCCTCCTCTGAGCCCTTTACCCTGGATATCTTGCACTCAAAGGGCTCCCACTTCAGCACTCTGGGCCAATCACTCCCTTTCCCTGTCGCCTCCTTCCCAGCTACTCGCAACCGCACCTCCACATCCCCAGTGCGGAATGTAGTCCCTTCCCACATCTGAAATCCAATATCCACTACTTCACCGTATTCTCGCATCACCTTTCCAACTTGTTCCTTTGTCTCCTCCATTGACACTGTTGGAACTCCTTTAACCACCAAGTGCACCACTCTTGGGTCCCAACAAAGGCACCTCATCATCGAAACTGCAACTTCACCAATTCGCATCCCCTGAGCCACTGCCACCACCACTTGTTCCTCCTTGACAAACCCCACTTCTACTCCTTCCAGACCCTTCAAAAACTTCACGGAAGCCACATTCTTCAGCTGCTTGCCCACGAGCACCAGTACTGTCCTGGCTGTTACTGCCAGCCCTCGGAAGCTCATCGTGATTGCGAATTCCGAAATAGACTTCTTGAGCAACGGTGCCACTACCAGCCCCATTACACCATCAGCCAGGTCACCCTTGCGTGTCACTGACGATCCCTCTGCCACCCCCTTGGTTCGATCAGCAGTCACATCTCCTTTTTTTTCCTGATTGCCAGTCCCGCCATTATCAACAGTCACGCCACTCCCCCCAGCCCCACCCTTCACCCCTATGCCTGGCCCAGCTTCTCCACTCCCACTCAGTCTCCCCTTCAGTCCTCCAACCTTCTGCCATCTATCTCCATCTCCTCCTGCTCCACTCTTCACTGCCACCGCGAAGCTCACCAGTCCCTTGCCACTCCCCTCTCCTTCCTCTCCTCGCCTGCCATCAGCTTCCCTTCCGCCAGTTGTCTTCCCAAAAGATCCAATCCCTAGCCCATACCCTTCTTTTCCTTGCTGCCACCTGAACGCCACACCAGTGTCGGACCCAGTATGCCAACCAGGATGTTGAATTGCTGCCATGTTGCTAGTCGTTTTCTTTAATAAACTGCTTGAAGTTTTTTTTGCAAAAGATTTGTGTAACGTGAGTGGTAGTGGAAGAAGGGGCTGGCCCCTACTGCAACCATTAGCACAATATATAAAACTACTTTTGTGGCATGATTCCACACCCAGCTATCACCAGGTTTTGTTTTTATTCTCATGCTCATTGGTGATAACAAACCAGTAGAGTCTGATATATCCTCTGATATATCATTGGACAGTTCCGAAATTTTACTAAATGTACTTCTTGATCTTTAGACATTTCGTTAATGATGGCAGGGACTGGAAGCTTAAGTGGGAGGCCAAGAGCTGGAAAGTGGCTAGGAAGTGGCAAGCTAGAGAGTGGCGAACTGGGGAACATGGCGAGCAGTGGGGGAAGCTAAGAACTGTGAGGCCTGGAAC
Organism: Jimgerdemannia lactiflua; assembly: GCA_003951145.1. NCBI lineage: Eukaryota > Fungi > Mucoromycota > Endogonomycetes > Endogonales > Endogonaceae > Jimgerdemannia > Jimgerdemannia lactiflua. The sequence goes on along the minus strand of RQIL01018065.1, from coordinate 6,456 downwards.
AGGAGTCAGCGAGCTGGAGGGCAGCGAGATGGAGAGCAGTAAGGTGGCAGCATAAAGTGCGATAGCCAAAGATTGATTATAAACAGAGAATGGAAGAATAAATATGCACAGATGGGAAACTGGACTGCAAACAGCATACATACTTTGGAGATTCAGGGTGTTCTGCGTGATTCAGTGTGTTCTGTATAAGCCCCAATTGAGTGAGGTTTGAAATGACATTTGAGCAAGGTTTGTGGTACATTTGAGTGAGATTTGCAGGATTTGCAGTAAGGTCCAAGAGAGATTTGCAAGTTGCAGTGAGGTTCGAGCAAGATTTGCAAGATTAAAGCAAGATTTGCAAGCGAAGTTTGAATAAGCCAGGCTTTGCAAGTAAGATTAAAGCGAGATTTGCAGCGAGAATTGCATAAGCCAGGCTTTGCAAGCCTGATGCTTACAAGCCTGGACAAGCTCAGTCTGATAAGCTAATATGATATATATATAAGCTGATATTAGGTGATTATCAGCTATCAGCGGAGCAAAGCTTATGCTAACGCTTATACTTGCAATCCAGAGCTTTCCTCACAGCATTCCACTCCTCTTGCATTCCACTTCTCTTGCACACCCTCATGTATTCCTCCACCTCCCTCACTCTCATTCCTCAGATTGCAATAACATGTAATTTAGAAAGGGGTTTCGAAAGAAATTTTGAAGAGATTCCATAAGAGATTTTGAAGAGAGTGTTGAGATTACAGGTTTCAACTCGATATAGCACTCAATATAGATAATTTGTGGCACAGTGGTATTGGGGTGATATCATCAACAAATGCATAAAAGCACATTACTTGAGTGATAAATAAATCTTACTTCTATTTCTCCTAAAGTTCACAACAAAGGTTATGAGCCCTGGTTAGCGGATAATATACACACCTCTTTAGTATACGCTACACTACAATGTATGAAGATGTCAAGCCCAGGAAGCCCAAGCTCAAGTGCTGCGACACCAAGCCCAGCAAGTAACACAAGCAGAGCAGGTACTGGTGTGGGTACTACAGTCCCTCAGGCAATTGCTCCAGTGGTGGCTACAATGACAAAAAGGACGATTCCTATCTTCAATGGTAAGGATTACGCTATATGGGCATACCATATGAGGAATCTCTTAGAGGAATGTGGTCTAGAGAACTATTGGAAGCCACAGGTGCAAGTAATGAGATACAACCCAGTGAAGGATTGCAAGGCATTGAGGGAGATCACATTCACTCTATCGAATGAGCAAATGAAACTTGTTATGAATGCTATGACGGCAAATAAAGCCTGGGAGACTCTACGCAATCATCATCAACAAGCATCCACGTCTAACAGATTCCATCTGAAGGGACAATTATTTACTCTATAGATGAAGCCCAAGGAGAGCATTCAAGAATATGCCAACTGCATCAAAGATCTGACGAATCAGGTGAACTCACTTTCTATGCTGGTGAACCTAATCAGGGAGGAAGACAATGTCCTGGCCCTTATATGAGGCCTTCCAGACCCATATAACGTAGTCGTATCTGCTATACAGGAATCCGATAAGCTTTTGGACTACAAGCACGTCATCACGAGCCTATTAAACAATGAATCGAGACAGAACAACAGTGCAAACAAAGACTATGATGAGAAAGCGTTCTATGGCACACGTGGTCGAGGCAAAGGAAAGCCAAGCAAAGGATGAGGTCAACGTGATGGACAATGAGATGGTCAATGTGCCAAATTCAGCAGTAAGTGCTTCTACTGTGATAAGCCTGGACATTACATCCAAGACTGCAATCTAATGAAGAAAGAAAAGAGAGACCAATGTGGTCAGGCAAATGTCATGGACACCAACAATCAGAGCGGCGACGGGATGTTCTTTGCAGAGGCAGAGAGCTGTCAACATGCAAATATAAGCATGAGCACTAACATGCGCAGTAAAGAAGTTTGGCTCATGGACTCCAGCGCAACACAACACCTGACGGTGCACCGCAAGTGGTTCTCTACATACCAGAAGTTCGAACATCCCGTACCTATCAAACTAGGTGACAACAATGTGACCTACGCTCAGGGCAAAGGAAATGTCAGTATACACTTGTATGGAAAGGTCAAAAAACCCTCAGGCACCTTTGCAGACATACTATATGCTCCAGATATAGGTAAAATCTCTTCTCGATAGGATGAATGATGGCCCGAGGAGACAAATTAACATATGTCCAAATGGTGTAACAGTAATCGATCTAAAGAACAATAAGGAATTAATGTATGCATCGAAAAGAGGGAACCTTTATGCAATCAACGGCACACCGAACAGTACATTGGCACATTCTGCAATGACAAATGACACCTGGTGTGTATGGCATGAATTGTTAGGACACATTGGCCAGACAAGCTTAGAACAGATGATGAGAAATAGCTCGGTGAAAGGATTGCCGAACTGTACATCTCACAATTTCTTTTGCGATGACTGTGCAGCGAATAAGGCTTCTCGAAGGTCTTTTCAGGAACAGCCAAAATGAGTGAGCGGCATACTCGATCTTATACATATGGACATCTGCAGTCCCATGCGTACATCATCACATTCCAGGAAGAAATATTTCATTACTTTCATAGATGACTACACTCGTTAGGCCCATGTATACTTCCTCTCAGCAAAGAGTGAAGCATTCAAAAAATTCAAAGAATTCAAGGCGAGCATAGAGAACGATATGAAACATCGGATAAGGATGCTATGCTCAGATAACGGGACAGAATACATAAACAAGTCCTTCAAACAATTCTTAAAAGAGCATGGAATACGACATACTAGAACGACTCCCTATACTCTGTAACAAAATGGTGTGGTGGAATGGTTCAATCGAACGATCATCAAGATGGTCTGAATGATGATGAATGCAGCTGGTTGGCTGCAATCCTTCTGGGCCGAAGCATTGAACATAGCAGTATACATACGCAATCAATGCATTTCTCGAGCCTTAAGTAAAGAAAGTGATGTATAGTCTAAGAATGATAACCTCACACCTGAAGAACTGTGGAGTGGATCCAAGCCCAACGTCTCACACTTACGAACATTTGGAAGCAAGGGTTACATATTGGATAAAGGTGGAAATAGAGGAAAATTCAAGCCTAAAGCAGATAAGCATATATTCCTTAGATACAACAGATCAGCATATAGGTTGTGGAATACCCAAAAGCGTGGTATAGTCATCTCTTGTGACGTTCAGTTCAAAGAGAAAGCAAAGGAAATTCGCATGGAAATTCCTATACCTGTAGTCAATCCAATGGTGAGTGGAACTATGCCAATGGTGAACGCAACTACACCAATGATTCCGGCAACAACGGTACAACCTATGCCTATGAGATTAACAGCGCAAGTACCTACAGGACCCCCTGAACCGAGAATTATTGAGATTTCGGATAACGAAGAGGACATCTCTCTGAAGGATAAGAAAAAGTACAAATCTGGAATGGATAACGAAGTCCAAGCAGATCTGGGAAATTACTGGGACCCACCCAAGTCATCTCGTCACAAACAACATCACGTGAACTATGCCTGCAAATGCACTTACATAGCAATGACCGGTGAACTTGCACACTATGACGAAGTCATTCAATCAAACGATAAAAAGGAGTAGAAAAAGGCTATGGATGAGGAGTATGGCTCACTCATCGAGAAAGATACATGGGACTTGGTCCCTCTTCCGGCGAATCGACAAGCCATAGGATCCTGATGGGTGTATAAGATCAAACGTGATAGCAACAGTGGCATAGAATGATACAAGGCCCAATTCGTGGCAATGGGGTATTCACAAGACTTTGGAGTCGACTACGACAAGACATTTTCCCTGGTATTTAAGCTTACTTTGCTTAGAATACTTCTTGTAATCAGAGTCAAGTATGACTATAAGATACATCAAATAGATATTAAGACAGCCTTCCCAAATGGAGACATGGATACCAAACTATACGTTCTTCAACCACAAGGATATGAACTCTATGACAACAAGAAGGAGTTAGTATGCAGACTATGCAAAGGCCTCTTGGCATAAAACAGGCAGCGAGGCTATGGAATCGAAAAATCAATGATTATCTCATAGAAGAGAATGGGTTCAAATGATGCAAAGCAAACCCATACATATATATTCATTGTACATCCTCAGGAACGGTGTACCTGAGAATTTGGGTCGACAATATTATTCTGGTTGGGATGACAAGTGAGATCAACAAAGTAAAGGTGGCACTACACAAGAAGTTCAAGATGACAGATTTGGGTGATGCATCTTTCCTTTTGGGGATATCCATCATACGTGACAGGAGCACACGTACTATACACCTAAGCCAAAAGGCCTACATTCAGACAATACTTGAGCGATTCGGCATGAGTGAGTGCAAGCCAGTCAGAAGACAGATGGAGACGTCTGTGAGATTAAAGAAGTCCGATACACCTGACAATAACGATATTCCCTATCGACAAGTGGTAGGATCCCTTATGTATTGTGACGTGCACAACCGACAGCATCGAAATACGAAGTACAAGTGACTGCTAAGATCAGATGACACATGACCGACAATCAGGTGAATAACCTAGTATATCAAGTGATCACACCAAATGGAGTAAGGATTACTTGAGCCGAAATGAACGAGTGCGCTACTTAAAGGAGACTCTGCCCCAGCCTTGGAATCAGCACCAAAGAACAAAGAACCTTCCCACAATGCCTCCCACCCACCGCTCCAATCAGACCTCCCGCCGCTCCTCCCCTTTGCCTAGCCTAAAGACCCTGGTCTTTGAAGCTATCAAGAAGGCTATTTGGCGCCCTGATACCACTGAATACCTGAACTTCTATACCGAGGACCTTGGCCACTTCATCAACTATTGGTACATAATGACCCAACAGCTCAAAGACACCGCCAAACGGATGACCCTCTGGCATGACTATGAAATCGGACACCGCCTTTGCAATGAAACCCAAGAAGACGACCAGGAAAGCCTTGTTACCGAATTGTTAACCATCAGCCGGCTTGTCAAGAGAGCCCTCCGTGCCCACCAGATATTCCGCCACGTTCCCTGGGCTATAGCGCATTTGCAAGGAGTAACCGTCGGGACTCTCCTCTGCCTGTCAGTTGAAGAAGCCAACTGGGTAGAAGCCGAAGTAGCCAATTACATTGGTAGCAACTGCATTGCTGTGGAAAGCCAACAAACTGAACCCACTCTGCCAGGTTTCCACACCACTCTTCTCCGGGACAACCATCAAGGTCACCTCATGAGCCTTATGGAAATATTTGAAGGACCACCCATCACTATGGAAGTACCTGCTGGAGCTACCCCAAGGACCCACCACCCTGTTAGCCTCAATTCGCACCATGTCATCTGGGAGCCAAATGAACCCAATCAAGAGGAAGCTATTCAAGAAGTCCCTATCTTTGAAGAAGAGGTTCAAGAATTCCAATACCCCACTCCTGAAGCAGCCCCCTCTGATACCAAAACCAGCGAATCCTCAGAAGAAGAGGAAGAGCAACAGAGAGTCTATCAGTCCTCTGTCTGCATTCAAGCTGTTCAAGGATTGGAGAATGTTGTTGAAGATGATTGGCCACTATTCTATCTCCTCACCTCTTGGCCGGCACTTCCCCCTTTTGAAGAACGGAATGATGAAGTCACCCCAGCGGATGATGTTTGGAGTCAGCTGTGAAAACCATGCAAGCCAATGGCACATCCGCGTTCAGCATTACCATATTCATATTCATGTCGGTAAACACCCGGCACATCGTGCAAGCCAATAGCGCACCCGCGCTCAGGAGGAGATATACATCATAGTATCCCGCATTTAGTACAAACATTTGTCGCATCCATATTTAGTATGTCAGCTGTGAAAATCGTGCAAGCCAATGGCGCATCTGCATTCACTATTACATCCGTATCCTTACCCAGCATCCACGCCCAAATCCGTAGCCATGTTGGCAAGCACCCGACGCAGTCTGCAAGCCAATAGCATACTTAGCCATATAGCTTAGCCCACGTAGCCACACTATAGTTAACCAACCTCATAGCTAGCGAACTTGTATAAATAACCTGTATCCTTAGAGTGAATAAACCTCAGTCAGTTTGAGTTTAAAGAGAAACACCTGCCTCAAGGAGATGTGACTGCTGAAAGGAGATGTGACTGCTGAAAGGAGATGTGACTGCTGATCGAACCAAGGGGGTGGCAGAGGGATCGTCGGTGACACGCAAGGGTGACCTGGCTGATGGTGTAACGGGGCTGGTGGTGGCACCGTTGCTCAAGAAGTCTATTTCGGAATTCGCAGTCACATTGAGCTTCCAGGGGCTGGCAGTAACAGCTAGGGCAGTACTGGTGCTCCTGGGCAAGCAGCTGAAGGATGTGGCTTCCGTGAAGTTTTTGAAGGGACTGGAAGGAGTAGAAGTGGGGTTTGTCAAGGAGGAACAAGTGGTGGCGGCCGTGGCTCAGGGGATGC
>RQIL01018054.1:0-10398 GCA_003951145.1 Jimgerdemannia lactiflua | reverse complement strand
AAAAAAAAAAAAAAAAAGAGACACCAAGACATGGGAAAGGGTGGAAAAGCTGGTCTGGAAGCCACTCTGGCAGTGCCACATATGAGTCAGCATCTCTCAGAACTTGATATAACCAACCAGGTACTTCTCAAAGAGTTGTCAAAACATTTCAGTGAGCGCAATGGAGTAAAATCCATTGATCATCTGAGAGTCCTCCTTCTTAGGGATCAGGGAGATGATAGTGGTATTTCAGTGGCAAGGAGTGACCCCCCACAATACACATAGCTGGAAGAAGAAGATAAGTGCTTTTGAGAGACTATTGGGTGTCTTCTCCTGACCTGCCATCACCTGAAAGATCTGCAAAGAGTCAGCCCCATAAGACTTCATGAGGGGGTAGTGGTGAATGCTCTTCCAAACCACACCCTGGGTGAACCATTGATACAGCTTAGCCAACTCTACAGCAAGAGAAAAGATGTCTTCTGAGTCATTGAGCTTCAGGTCATCCTGAGGCTAGGTGAAGTATATGGTATAATAAGCAATCATATCTTTGAACACTGAGACAGTAGGGGGGTGGGATCAGAGGGTGGTGGGGGAGAGGAGCTTTATGCATGCTTGAAACCACAAATGGTCTCAGCAACTGATGAGGCACTGAGGAAGATGGTCATGCTGGGGTATAGCAGAACCCCGTATCTCTCTCGCATCATAAGAACCCAGAATGTCTTCACAGACAGATTGGAGACCTGAGGTGAACTATTCATCCAGAGAATCAATAAAGACCTGGCAGTCCTCCACAGAATAGAAGCCAACAATGTGATCTCGGACAGTGAAGATAGATCAGACAATGGTATCACAAACAAAATCCAAAGTCTCTTGAATGAGAGCCTGCACAACAGGGTCAGAGAGGTATCTTGTAAAGAATCATCGAATACTAGCCAGGGTGGCAACCAGTGAGGGGGAGAAGGGGAAGGAATCCATGAGGAGGGAGGAGTGATCGTTTATAATAGGGGGAGTGGATTAGGTCAGCGATGCATGCAAGGTGGGGGTGGCGAACATGTGGTCAACATGTGTCGAATCAGCCACCAGGCACAGATGAGCTAAGGACCACATTATCTGGGAGGTATCCATGACATCATGGTAGTCCTGAGGGCCCACCACAGACACCATGTCACCAAAAGTGACACCATAATGGACATTGATATCACTGATCAACAAGGCCTTGCCTGGGAAGGGGCCAGACACCAGGTCATGGAAACCCCCAATGGGGACAGAAGGTGGCACATAGACCCCCACCAAACATAGGTCCTGGAACTGGAGCCAGATATGGAAAGAATCGCAGGATGACACCAAGATAAGTGGTTTATAGTGGGTTGACACAAGGAACACAAGGCCAAAATTCTGGTGACCCGTGATCCTGTGAGAGGAGGGCGGAGTGTGCATATAAATGAGTGAAAAGGGGTGCAGTGGGATGTGCCACATTTCACAGATGAATAGAATGTAGAGGGCAGGATCAATTAAATGAGCGAGCACTTTGAACTTGTCCTGAGTTAGTCCGAAGGCATTGAGGAACCCAACTCTTATTGCTGAATGGGTGCATTAGTGCTGACAGCTGGGGCAGCACTCCATTGAGACTGTTCAGTCTGGAGGTCAATTGCCATTGACCCATTATAGCTACGGAGCCCCCTGCCGACTGGGCGGAAGTGGAGGGGAGGTCAAGCTCAAGTTCCTGAGCCCAAGCCTTGTAGAAGTTCTGCACCTTGGGACACTTCATGGTTAACTCGCCTGCCAACTGCCGGACCTGAGGGTGGAAGCTTTGGAGCACACAGGCCTTGATTCCATCTGTAGCATTCTTGATGTGGGAATGGACTGGGTTCTATCTGGTCAAGCACATGAACCAGAGCACCTTCATCTTCTTCTAGAAAACAGTAATATAGCATAGCCACAAAAGGAATTTGATGGTCAACACTGAGATATATGACATACTGAGAACCTTTGATAACATCACATGGACATCATACAGGTTGTTCCAGATCTGTCTGATCTACAGATGGGGAAACCTATTAATGTAGAGGCACTGGAGCTTTGCACCTTTCTTGGATGTGGAAAAGTGCCTCATAGGTTTGCAGGTCATGTGTGAGAGGGTGGCAGCCGCCATGGCCTACTCTATGACATGGAATGCCTGAGTATGTTCCTTGAACAAAACCTTCTTGGCAGTGGCGGCATAAGATTTAGGGGCAGGGGGGTTCAGCAAAGCAGATGGGGGTGTGGCGGCAGAGCTCAAACCCACAGTCTGGGACTAGGGCACCAGGTCTTTGGCTTTCCCTTTCCCCTTTTTGGAGGGGGCAGGGGTGGCTGCAGGAGTCACTGCAGGGACCAGGCCCTGGGAACCACTGGTATGCTGCATGGCCTTACAGGCCTTTTCTTCAGCCTTCAGCCTCTTTGTGGTACTATGAGTGACAACTATTGTGAAGGGCTTATCAGCCAGGAGGGCCAGGGGATTGGTGGGGGTGGGGGGAACAGAGATGGAAGGGGCAGCCACCATGGGGCCAGAGGGCACAGCTTTTCCTAAAAGAGCTTTGCTGGGCTCGGCATTGATTTTGGTCTGGTTAGCGACCTGAACCAGCAGATCGAAGATCTGCTGATGCATGAGTGCCAACTCAGTAGCCATATCGGGGGGAAAAGGGGTGGACCTGGCAGAGTCAGTCAGAGTCATACCCAAGCTAGTGCCGGTACATGTCCTCTTCTGGGAAAAGGGTGTGAATGCCATTTTATCATTGTCATTATCATTGGACCAGATGGAGAGCATCGCCTATTTAGGGCTAGGCTTGGCCTAATTCTCCTCATCTCACAGACAACTTAAGTAGGCAGTAAGGAGTCATGCATCCCTGCACAACCTACATGTCGCCACAGTGCATTCTTCATGAAACACGAGAGAGAGAAGGACCACCTTTCTGCAGGACATGCATGCCAGATACTCACCAAGGCGAGAGAAGAGATGCATACACTGCAAGGACATCATCCGAAATGATGGACAAGGTTGTCGACTGGGCTGGTTCGGGGACCTAGAAGATAGAGGCTGAGAATTTGCCAGACATTGTGATAAGAATAGTAGGTAGAGGTGAGAAGTTCAAAAATAACAAATCGTGTATTGTGACTGTTTTTGCAATGAATTAATAATGGGAAAGGGGGTATTTATATCTATTGGAAGGCTTAGCTATTCAAAGTGACCACTTTCTTAATTTGGAATAGCTTTGGGCCATAAAGCTGAGTCTAGCCGAAAGGGAAACCCATGTGAGTTAGGGTTTAGGCATTAAGTTATATTTATTCATAAGAGAGAAGAAGTGTACATCATTGAAACAAAAGATAGAAATGACTAAGATGAGAGAAGCAAAAAGAGGCAAGCAAAATAAGCAACTAGCTACGAAGTAAATTAAAAAGAACAAAGAGTTCGCCACTCTATGGGTGGGCTGGATAAACCTTTTAGTGAAGGCTGTAAAGAAATACCAAGGCAGAAACCAATGCTGAAACAAATTGCAAAAACACAGTATGAAACTACAAAAGATACACATTTGCTATGTCCAAAAACTGGACCATGACATTAGCACATCACTGATACCACAATAGACTTACCGAGGAGAAACCAAGCTCTTTCTCTTCCCAAAATCGAATCCGACAAAGCAAACAAGAAAATAAAGTGAAAAGAAATGTGCAATTGGTGTAATCATTACATAAGCATCTTATTGATCTTGGTCAGGCAAAACTCGACTGCGACATAGCCACCAGAATTGAACTTGGCATCTATGGCATGATACTTGGTCTCTCAGAGACTATGAAGAGGGAAAGCAGCGAGCTCTTCCTCCCATTCTTCATTGGTAAATCAATCAAAAACACAATTGATACCTCAGAATGCAGAGTAGGAGCCACCAAAGAGGTCATACATATAGAGATACCTTTGGGTAAAACAATCCCCACACAGGCAGAAATGAGGTTGTTCAAAGAGGCCATATCACCAGGCAAGGGCAATGCCCATCTACTTCAGGGGGAAGGATAGGACTCGATCTGGATCCTGCTGCTGAAGCCGGCCATGGGGGTGATATACCGAATGAGAATGGAGGAGGAGGAGGCCCATTCTGCAAGCAGGTCATCCCAAAGAAATTCCTGAAGAAATGAGTGCATGGAGCAAAGATTGTGGTGCCAAGGTGGCAAATGCTGGTACCAGTTCTTGAAGTTTAGCCAAGAAGTTTAGTCCCAGAACTGATCTATAATAGATCCCCAAGGTCTTGTATAGACTGCATAGAAAGTAGGCTGATGGGGTTGTTGCCGAACTTCCTACACCAATCCAGATGGGCTTGGAACATGTTGCAGAGGTCCAACATGCGACAGAGGTATGTGGGGAGGCCAAGAATCATGCAGCCAACCAAGGGCCGACCATGAAAGCTGACAGCTCAGTTGACCACATCATCAAATACCTCCTGGGGATACTTCAATACCTGAAGCTCTGTAGTGGTCTAAATGAGGGAAACCCGAAGCAAGAGGAGGCCATTCTCCAATTGAGACCTGATGAATGTTCGAAGGATGGCCAGCTTGACCATTGGCGATTAGGGGGACCTCGCGATCGGCAATACCTTAGAGTACAAGCAGCCTTTTCAGTATTCTATATAACAAGTGATAAAAAATCAAAGCCATTGATAGTATATAGGACTCCGAGATATATGTAGGATGAGGGTATCGGGCACAGCTCACAGCTTATCCAGATGGTACAATCAGCAGAGCTGATGTAACCACACTTCTTGGGATTGAGCTCCATACCATTTACTAGGAGCCAATCTTCACAGAAATCAACCATCGCCTATCCTTCTGCAGCAGTGTGGGGGGCAAGTGCGATATCATCTACAAAGAAAAGCCCAAGGGGGAAGACATCCTCATGGAATGTGGTGTCAAAGAAGGCTGCAAGGTCATCGATTAACATATCAAAGAGATAAGTAGAGAGAAGGGAGCCCTGGAAAAGGCCACGCTCAGTGAGGATTGCAGGTGTGATGAGGCCATTAACAACTATCTGATACTGACAGTGATTGAACAGGCTATGAACAAGGCTCAGGAGGGCCACATCGGCTCATCTGTTCACAAGATGCCATAAGACCAGTGGCATTGTTACTCTATCATATGCCTGGTGGAGATCCAAGAAAATTCATCAGTGGAATCCCTTAGCATATATCTTGTGAGAGAGCAAGATGTGGGAAAGGGTGGAGAAGTGGGCCCAAAAGCCACCCTGGCAGTGCGAAATATGAGTCAGCATCTTCCAGGACTTGATGTAACCAACCAGGCACTTCTCAAAGAGTCATCGAAATATTTCAGTGAGTGCAATGGGGCAAAACCCATCAATCGTCTGAGAATCCTCCTTCTTAGGGACCAGGGAGATGATGGCGGTATTCCAGTGGTGGAGAGTGAGCCCCCACAATACACACAACTGGAAGAAGAAGCTAAGGGCTTTTGAGAGACTATTGGGCACCTCCTCCTGACCTGCCATCAACTGGAGAATCAGGACATGCAAGGCGTCAGTCCCACAAGACTTCATGAGGGGGTAGTGGTGAATGGCCTTCCAAACCAAACCCTGGGTGAACCATTGATGTAGCTTAGCTGACCCCACAGTAAGAGAGAAGACGTCTTCTGAGTCATCGAGCTTTAGGTCATCCTGAGGCTGGGTGAAGCACACAGTATAATGAGCAACCATGTCTTCAAACACTGAGACAGTAAGGGAGCAGGATTGGAGGGTGGTGGGGGGGGGGGAGCAGTATGTATGCTTGAAACCACGAATGGCCTTGGCAACTGAAGAGGCACTGTGAAGGTAGTTATACTGGGGTATAGCAGAATCCCAAATCTCTTTCATGTCATAAGAACCCAGAATGTCTTCACAGACAGACTGGAGACCCGAGGTCAGCAATTCATCAAATAAATCAATAAAGGTCTGGTGGTCCTCAACAGAACAGATGCCAGCAATGTGATCTTAGACAGTAAAGATAGACTAGACAACAGTATCCCAAACAATATCCAAAGTCTCTTGAATGTGAGCCTGCACAACAGGGTCAGAGAGGTATCTCGCAGAGAATCAATGATTGCCAGCCAGACTGACAACTGGCAAGGGGAAGAAGGGGAAGGAAACCATGAGGAGGGAGGGGTGATCAGTTGTAACAGGGAGAGTTGAGCAGGACAGTGATGCATGCAAGGCAAGAGTGGCAAATGCATGGTCAATATACATTGAACCAGCCACTGGGCACAGGTGGGCTAAGGACCACATTATCTGTGAGGTATCCATGATATCATGGTGGTCCCGAAGGCCCACTGCAGATGTCACATCACCAAAAGCAACACCATAATAGACATTGATGTCACCAATCAACACGCCTTGCCTGTGAAGGGACCAGACACCAGGTCAAGGAAACCACCAATGGGAAGAGAGGGAGGTACGTAGACCCTGACCAAACACAGGCCCTGGAACTGGAGCTGGATATGGAAGAAGTCACACGATGATGCCAAGATAAGCAGTTGATAGCAGTTTGACATGAGGGCCACAAGGTCAAGATTCTGGTGATCCATGATCCTGTGAGAGGAGGGCAGAGTGTGCATGTGAATGAGCAGAGAGGGGCATAGTGGGATGTGACACATTTCACAGATGAAGAGAATGTCAAGGGCAGGACCAATCAAACAACCGAGCACTTTGAATTTGTCCTGAGTTAGTCCAAAGGCATTGAGGAACCCAACTATCATGCCGATCAGGTGTGCTAGTGCCAACAGCTTGGGCAGTACCTGATTGAGACTGTTCAGCCTCAAGGTCCATTCCCATCTGAACCATCATAGCCACAGAGCCCCCCACTGATGAGGGACTGGGCACTGACTGGGTGGCAACAGAGGGGAGGTCGAGCTCAAGTTCCTGAGCCCAAGTCTTGTAGCAGTTCTGCACCTCAGGCTGCATTGCAGTTGACTCACCTGCCAACTGCCAGACCCAAGTGTGGAATCTTTGGAGTACATAGATCTTGACCTTGTCTGTGGTGTTCTTGTTTTGGAGAAGAACTGGGTTCCATTCGGTCAAGAACGTGAACCAAAGTGCCTTTAACCTCTTCTAGAATGCAGTGATATAGTCCAGCAATAAAAGGAATTCTATAGTTGATGCCAAGATATATGACATATTGAGAACCTTTGACAACATTACATGGACATTGTACAGGTTCTTTCAGACCTGGCTGATCTTCAGATGGGGAAAGGTGACCCACAGGTTTAGGGTTAGGGTTAGGAATCGAGACATTAATTCAAAGTGCATTAGTACATCCATACTACACTGGCTCATGAAAATGCTAAGTAAAATAGAAAGGCTGACAATTCACAACAGATCGGGTTTGCGACAAGTAATGAAAAAAGAGAATAAAGAAAAAACAAAACTACAGCAAGGAGAAGGGCCAAATTGAACTATCCAACTAGGGTCGAATAGAGGAAGAGGGGCGGAGAAGAGAAAGATCAGAGACCATAGCAGCCTGGAGTTTATGAAATAGAGAAGAAGCAAGGGGCCAATCATGCTCATTAAGAACTGCATTGACTGGGCTGTACTCAGGAAGATCGAGGACCAAATGTTCACTATTATGACAGAGAATGCCAGTGAGATGAGACCCCAGGTATTGATATGCAGAATGAATTGCAACCAGGGCATTGACACCATCCACCAGAATACATTAGGCATGATTGCAGTAAAAGGGCTCACTGCAAATGCATCTATGTCACTTTTCTATAAACTCAAATATATTCACATGCCATAGCAAGGCCTGGTGGCATAAGTAAGGGTCACAGATATAAACACACTGGTCTGCACCAAATCCCTGATGGTTACAAGGCATCGTAAAGATATAACAGGAAAGGGTAGAACCGGAGGTAATGGACTTGATATGAGAGTGTGCAGTATAAGAGCTGAGGGCACAGGGCATGGTGAGGTTGAAGGGGTCACAGCGAAAGGAGAGCCAAGTCAGGTTAGTATGAATCTTGCTCAAGAGGGACCAAAGGAATACAGGCGTGATGGCAGGGAGGTCGGCAAGGATGGCATGGACAGGATTCAAGGAGTGGCGGGGGCGGAAGATCTGCAGCATAACAGATACAGCAACTGCCTCTGCCCATAATAAGACAGGGGTGACACTCATAATGGCATGCACAGCAGCAGGCAAGGCATGAGGGAGGCTGAGACAGCAGCACAAAGCATTGCCATTTCAGTCATCAAGGTCAAGGAGGGGAGGCAAGAGAAGACCACCTGAGCTAGTGAAGAGGAAAGGCCAGACATAACCTATCTGCAACACCCAAACATTCAGTAGACTGAAAGTTATACAGCTGGATACCAGCTGTCACCAGCAGCCTGAATGGCATGAAGAGAGGTGGCAGCTTTCTTGTGGCAAAGTGCTAGTTCACCAGGCCAGTCAAAGATAAGATTTCCAAGAAGGTGCTGAATCAGATGGCTGAGGTAGGTGTACAAGGAAGGGCAAGAGAGGGGTGCAGTGCTGAAGACCCGAGAGTGCACTGGGTCAATAATGTTACCATAGAGAAGGATACCAGATTTTAAGGCATTAAAGGAGACTCCATTATCATTAGCCCAGCCAACACAAGTATCAACCATATGCTGAGCCATTACAAGAGAGCCACCCAGAGGAATGAGGGCCATGTTGTCCATGAAGAACAGGGCACTGGAATATGAGGCGCGGGGGACCACAGCAGCCCAGGAGAGGGAGGGGAATCGCCAATCTAGAAGGTCTACAAGGGAGTCCAGGAAAATGTTGAGGAGCCAGGGTGAGAGAACAGCACCCTGAAGGAGAGTGATGTTGGCAACGACCCCCAGCGAGGCAATACCGTTAATCAACATTGAGATAGCGAGACTGCAAAACAGGGACCAGACAAGGGAAAGGACAACCTGGGGACACCCACAGTCAGAAAGCTGGGAGCACTTGGCGACGTCCAGGAAGATAACATAGTAGGAGGAGTTCTTTGAAATGGTATGATCCAAGAGAAGGGTTTAAAAGGAGTACCGGAAGGCAGCCTGGCATCTGCTAATGGAAACAGTCATGAGAACTAGGGATACTTTTTGAGGGCCTGAAGGAGGACTGACTCAAACAGGCAATAGAACATGATGGTCAAGGCAATAGGCCGAAAGCTGTCAATGCCAAAGGGAACATTTTTCTTAGGGATGGGAGAGATGAGGACAGAGTTCCAACAGCAGGGGGTGACACTAGCCAGGGCACACATCTGAATGAGAGCAGATAGGAGACCAAGAAAAACTGATAGAGAGGAGTCCTTGGAGGGCTGATCACCAGCCAAGATCTGGAGTAAGCGGTGGTGAATTCCATCAATACCCAGGACTTTGGAGAGGGGATACTGTCAGCAGGCCAGCCAAACAGCATCCTTAGAAAAGAGGAGAAGGAGTGAGGTATCTCCAACACAGTCCAGGAACTCAGACAGGCAGCCCAGGAGGAGGAGGGAGGACTGGTGGGAGGCAATGGGAGTGGAATAGATGTAGAGCTGGTGGGCATTGATCTCGGCAGGGACGGCAAGGAAGGTCGCATGGGAGCCAGAGTGGAGGGACTATTTCCAAAGAGAGGTGGCCACTACAGGGTCAGAGCATCAACTAAGGCAAGTTCCAACATGATCAGGGTGGTGGCAGCAGAAGGCGGGGTCACAGGTACCAATAGAGATGTCAGTAGCAGCACAGACCATATTAGCCAGAGCCTGATTACAGATGTTAACTCCAAAGGTAAAAGAAAGGACAGAGGAGGCGAGGCCATTCTGTACCATCTCAAGACCCTGGAGGATCAAAGAGGGGGCATGAGGAGGGAGGGTGGCAAAGTCAGAGAGAAAGAGGGAGTGGTAGACAGGGTCGTCGAGGGAGTAAATGGTAAATCGGCAGGTGGGGGAAGGGGCAGCCAAGGGAATGGAAGGGACTGGAAGTGAGACTAAGAGTATGGAAGAATTGTCTGTACCAACAAGTGGGACATGGAGGGACACAATAATATCCAAGGAGGAAGAGGCAAAGACATGATCCACCTGGCAGGGAAGAGGACAAGGGAGAAGGGGGAAGCAGCGAAGAGAGAGAACACTGGCCCATTGACCAATGGCTCAGATATGACTGGGAGGAGAAGCAGACACATAGTTGACATTGAAGTCACCCAAATCAACAGAGGGAGAGAGAATCAAGGGGGGAAGGGGCCCAGTGGTGATGCCAACATTAGGAGGAATGTAGGGAAGGGGGGAGATATACACCAATAAGAGAGAGACCATTAAAACGACATACAAGAAAGTAATTATTGGAGGCATCAACTGAGGAGACACTGGGGCGGACAGAGGGATTGCAGAGAAGGAGGAGACCTCCTTCTGAACGTGCATAAGAGAGGTGAGGGGGGG
>RQIL01018043.1:0-10399 GCA_003951145.1 Jimgerdemannia lactiflua | reverse complement strand
TCTCTATAGGCCATAGCCTTATTTATTACCTGACACCTATCTAAACAATACACTTGTCCTCATAACTCACTAATAGCCCCATCTCTCTTCTTGCTACCCCACTCCTTCACTAGGCCTCCCTCCTATCCCCACTCTCTCAAACACTATCTCATTGCCTAATACTCACACTTGGCCCTCACTCTTGCTACAAATGGTCTCCACTAGCTTCCTACGGCCCCCCTCTCCTGCACCCCACCCCCTCTGCTAGTCTATAAGAATATCTTTCATCAATCACCACTACCTTGCCATCCTATCTCTCTGAGTCAGCTTCCTCCTATCCTTGAAAACTGCCAACCAGTGATCTGCCATTTCCACCCACACTGCCACTATCCACCCCAGCATGAGCCACTTATTTCCTACCCCCCTGAGCATCCTTGCCTGAAGTATATCCCATTTTTTCCACTCACGCCCTCTATTTATACTGCCTAGCTGCTGCCCCACCTCTCTCCAAAAGTTCTCCAATATCTCGCACTCTCCTAGTCAATATTCCAGAGTCTGCACCACTCCTCCAGCCTGCCCCACCCCCATATACTCCTCACACTCAAAGTCCCCTCCCACCACTAAATGGCCAGTCCTATAGTTCAACATGACATTGCACCTCATCACCCTCCACCATACTACCCAGAACTTTGGGGGAACCCACTTCTTCACCTCTGCCCCCCAGGTCCATAAGCCTGACCAGTCCCATTCCTTGCCAATCCCAACTCCCTGCCACCCTATTGGCCAGAGGTCCAGACCAAAGCTCTGTTGGCTCTCCATGCCATCTCCAAGATGGAAGTCGATTACCGGTGACCCCCTCAGCAGTAGCTTGTACCACTGCTATATCTCTGGACCCCAGGATTTCTCTGCCACATTCCCCTCCCACTACAGTCCAATCTGATGTGCTCTTTCAATCACTCCCCACCAGAATCCTTGGTACCTAAGTCTCCTGCTACCTCCACATTTAACTACCTCCAATAGGTCTCCAGATGACCCCCTGGGAGTATATCTCACTTCCCACACCCTTTGCATCAGGGGGACCCACCCTCCCCCTTGCAGTACTGCTGCCCTCTAGAGCCACCATGCTTGCAGACAATAGAACTTCTTGGGAAAATCCACCAGTCCAAGGCCACCTCGCTCCACCAGCTGGGCAAGAGTCTCCCAGCTTATCTAACTTCGCCTCCTAGCCCAAATCCAGTCCTTTGCCAGCTTAAGTAGCCACTTGACTACCCAAGTCGAAAAGTCCAGATGGTAGGCCAGATACCATAGCTTTGGTATCCAGTAGACATTCAGAATCATCACCCTCCCTGCCAGAGAGATATGGTGCCCTCCCCAACCCTTTAGTATGTCCCCCCAAGCTTGCACCTTTCCCTTCCACCAGGCTTTTGGCAGCACTAACCCATACACTGAGAGGAAGATGCCCAAGTATCTGACTGCCTCTCCTGCTGGTGCCACTGTCCCAATAATATTGCCACCAACTATGCCATTCCCAAGTACCATTGTCTCGCACTTGTGCCAGTTCAGCTTCTGGCCTGAGCACCTCTCATACCAACCCACTGTCTCTTTAAGCTCCCCTACATCCTGCACAGAGCCCAAGCTGACCACCATATCATCTACAAAGGCCCCTACCTTCCAAGTCACTCCTAATATCGACAGCCCTCCAATCCACCTCCTAATCCTGTCCAGAAGTGGTTCCAATGAAAGAGCATACAGGATAGAGGACAGGGGATCCCCTTGCGGCACTCCTCTCCCTAAGGAGAATGGCATTCCTTAATGGCCATTCACCATTATGGCTGCCCTGCTTCCCTCTAGCATCTGAATAATTGCTCTCCCTAATCTCCTTGGGATTTCAATCCTCTCCAAGACCTTCACTAACCACACTTGGCATACCCTGTCATAAGCTTTCTCTTGATCCAAGAAGACCAACCTTCCATCCACCCTGGCAGCTCTTGCCCCTTCAATGATACCATGCACCCATGTCATGCCATCCCTGATTAGTCTCCTGCCAACAAAGCCCCTCTGTTCCTCCCCCAGGACTTGCTGTGCAACTGCCTGTAGACGCACCACCAGTATCTTCATTATTAACTTCCTGTCCATATCCAGAAGCATAATGGGGTGCCAGTTCTTCCAATCCTCTCTCAGCTCCTTATCCTTATAGAGGAGAGCCACCAATCCCAGCTCCTGACCCCCTAACCAATGTCCGGAATCCATTACCACTTTACACATCTCCTTCATCTCCCCAAGTACCCCGCCAATGCCCACTATTCTCTTCCAAAAGTCCCAAGGCAGCCCATCCTCCCCTGGTGCTGTCCCATTTTTTGTATCCAACAGCACTTTCAGAATTTCGTCCTCCTGAATAGGGTATGTCAGATCTCCTAACCCCTTGGCTGCTAGTGGCATCCACTCCTCCAAGAAATCTTCTATAGTCTGTCTATCCTCCCCTCCCTCCTTCTCGCTCCACAGAGTGCCCCATCTCTTCTGAAGCAATTCCAAAATACCATGCACCCCTGTCACCATTTCACTGTCCTCGCCTATGATTCCTTCCCACCTCTGCCTCACCTTGCATGCTCTCAGAAGTCTTGTGAGATACTTTGTGGGCCACTCTCCTTTCTCCAGCCCCTGCCACCTCAATCTCACTATCATCTCTTGCACCTACCTCTCCTCTTCCTCTCTCAAGACCACCTTTAGCTCTTTAATTTTCATCCTCACCCTTGTCATTCTCCACTCTTCCTCCTCCTCATTACCTTCCTGTCTACCAGCAGATGCCAGTAGGAGCCCTTCCAATCGTTGCGAAACTTCCCTCATCTGCTTCCTCCAAAGTCTCCCCTTCACTCTCCCCACCTCCCTCCAGAACACTTGTGCAGTAGCCTTCAGCTTCAGCCACTGATCCCCTATCACTATACCCTCCTTCCTCCAATTTGTTATCTTATCTGTCACCTCTACCTCCCATTGTTCCCACATCCCCTTGTCTTTCAATAATGTACAATTAAGTCACCAATGTCTAGGCCCATCCCCACTTCCCCCAAATGTCCCCTGCCCCACCACCCCCCAGTGGTCTGATCAGGGGCACTACATAATCTCCAATTCCTTCCAGATGTCCATCCCCCAGCACTCTGCCATGAGGATCCAATCAATCTTCATTCCAAGTTCATGTACCCAGTGGGTAAAGACTGCCTGATTCCCCCACTTCAGGTACCCTGCATCTCCCAGAGCACTCAATCTTTCCAACTCCTCCCATCGATCCAGCCTCCCACTTCTACCCATCCCATCCAGTCCACCATCTGAGCGGTCCACTGTAGTATCTCTAACCATATTGAAGTCCCCACCCAGAATGTTGATTCCAGTCTCCACCATCAATCCACTATCAAGCAATCCTTCTATCCAAGTTATTTGCTCTCCTCTCTCAGCCGGACAGTAGCAAGAGCTCACCACTACTGGTCCCCACTCTGGTCTTGTCTATATCCCCCATAGTAAATGATCTCCCCACCTGTCAATGTCTTGCAGTTCTCCTTTGCCTTTCCTTATCAGTATTCCCACCTTTCCTCTCCACTTTACTACTCCTCCCCATTTCTTTGACCAGTTAATCTTGTCCACCTCATCCTCACATTTCACATCCTGCAGTAAAAAGGCATCCACTTCTGAATTCTTAAGCCAAGCAAAAATATTTCGATATCTTCCTGAACCCCTCAGCCCATTGACATTTAGTGAAAGAATATTGGTTGTACTGTTCATTTTGAAATATGTGTAATGCAGACCCACTCTAGATCTCTATGTCCTGATCCATCCAAGTCAAATCCAGATCTCTCTCAGCTTCCAGCTCCAACCTCTCCTTAGTCTCCAATACCCCCAGGATCTCCTGAGCATTCTCTGTATCCTTCTCCTCCATCATTGAGCAGTAATCTGCACATGCCTCCTCCCACATTCTGGATCCATTCCATACATTCCACCCCTCAATTATCATCTGACATGCCTCCACTTTCATCTCTGCCTCTCTAGCAGGATCCACCTCATACCCCTCATCCTCCAGCAATGCTGCCAAGTGCATCGTCATCAACTTTCCTACCATGCCCACTCCACACAAAATGTCCAACCAATCCTTCTCACTCAGCAGATAGAAGTTAATATCCCCTAGCTCCCCATCTGCCAAATCTGTCATCAACCTGTGTAACTAGGGCCCCTCCCCTATGCACTCTCCTCCTGAAGTCATTGCTCTCTTCCCTACCATCTGAATACTATCTAGACTGGCACTGGCCTCTTTGTCCCACTCCTCATTGGATGCATCTACCAGACTCTCTCCAGACACCCCTACTACTTGGCCCCTCCGAGCCAGTTCTGGGATACCAAATCGGACATTCTTCACACCCTTCATCACTACATCCTCCACCTCATTTCCCTCACCTCCAGTGGCCCCCCCCTGGTCTCTCATTCTCCTTGTTTCTGTCTGCATCGCTCTCTGGCCTCCAGTCATCAAAGAAGATCTTCTCTTCGGTTTCCACCCTCCTCTTCTGGGGTGCATGTTCTGAGGACATAGACCCCTCAGGCCCCTCCTGCCCCCCCATCCCCCCTATGGCCATCCCTTCTCCTTCCTTTTTTCCATCTGCCCCTATCCTAGCAAGGAGTTCCTATTGCTGCTTTCTTCTCTGAGTTCTTTCTCATATCAGCTTATCAACTCGAATCTCTTTCCCATTAATTTCCACCATCATTGTAGTCTTCTCAAAGGCTTGCCAAGCTTTCTCCCTCTGCTCTACTGCTCCTTCCAACTCCCAGAGTACCATCAGCAGGTCCTCCTCCTCTTCCTCTGAACCCTTGACCCTAGATACCTTGCACTCAAAGGGTTCCCACTTCAGCACTCTGGGCCAATCACTCCCTTTTCCTGTCACTTCCTTTCCAGTAACTCTTAGCCACACCTCCACATCCCCAGTGTGGAATGTTGTCCCTTCCCACATCTGGAACCCAATATCCACCACCTCGCCATAATCTCACATCACTCTTCCAACTCTTTCCATTGTCTCCTCCATTGATACTATTGGGACTCCCTTGACTACCAGATACACCACTCTCAGATCCCAATGCAGGCACCTTATCATTAGAATGGCAATCTCCCTAATCTGCATCTCTTTAGCCACTGCCACCACTACTTGCTTCTCCTTGACAAAGCCAACTTCTATGCCCTCCAGGCCCTTCAAAAATTTCACTGATGCCATGTCCTTCAGCTGCTTGCCCAAGAGCACCAGTACTGCTCTAGCTATCACTGCCAGCCCCTGGAAGCTCATTGTAACTACAAATTCCAAAATAGACTTCTTGAGTAATGGTGCCACCACCAGCCCCATCACACCATCCACCAGGTCCCCCTTGTACATCATCGACAATCTCTCAGCTGCCCCCTTGGTTCAATCAGCAGTCACATCTGCTTTTTTTTCCAGATTGCCAGTCCTGCCACTATCAGTAGTCCCACCATCTCTACAAGCCCCCCCCCCACTAGTCTTCTGCCCCTCTACTCCAGGCCTGGCACTCTCACTCTCTCCATTCTTCCCCTTTACCCCTCTAACTTGCTGCCATCTACCCTTGTTGCCCCCTCCAGCCCCACTCTTCACTACTGCTGCAAAGCTTCCTGGTTTCTTGCTTCTCCCCTCTCCTCCAGCTGCTTGACCACTAACTGCACTGCTCCCAGCAGTTGTCTTCCCAAAGGCCCCCATTTCCAGCCCATACTCTTCTTTCTTCAGCTACCAATTAAACACTACACCAGGCCTTGACCCAGTACACCAACCGGGAGGTTGAATTGCTGCCATTTTTCTAGTAGCTTTTTCCAATAAACCATTCAAAAGTATGTGTAAAAGTATGTGTAATGTGAATGGCAGTGGAAGAAGATGTGCCAAGACTTGGCAACTATGATATCCTCATCAGCAATCAATGGCTTCATAAAGCCAAGGCAATGATTGATCTCAGTGCTCAGAAGATACAGATTGTCTATTGAGGCAGGAATATTAGAGTTCCCATCAATGTCCACAAAGGAGTCCACCCCAAGATGGAGGAAGAACAAGAGAAAGAGGCCTATATGGTCACCACAAGGAAAGGGAAAGGCAAGCAGCTATCAGATGAAGAATGGTATATAAGAATCACAGATAGATATGCTCTACAAGGAAGGTGCCCCCATGGTGAAGGAATGTATTGTGCCCAATACTTGGATTGCTGCTATTCTTGTATCATTGAGGTAAAGAAGATTACCAACAGACCAAAAAGGAATCAGGAGAAACCTGAAGATGGACCACCAGAACTATCAGATGATAGTAAAGATGAGAAGGAAGATATTATAGTCAAAATACAAAGAATCCATCCTGATGCAGTCATGCCTCAGTACAAATTGGAAAATGCAGCTGGAATGGATCTATCTACCACCACCCATACAATCCTCGAACCACAGACCACTACTATCCTTGGAACAGGAATCGAAGTAACCATTCCACCAAACTACATTGGAATCTTCAAAACAAGAAGCAGCTTGGCAAAAAGCAAAATATCTATAGAAGGAGGAGTCATCAACTTAGACTATACAGGAGAAATCCTCCTCCTCATAAGGAATCACAACCCAACAATTTTATTTGAAGTAAGGAAGAAGGATCAGCTGGCACAAATGCTCATCCTACCTGTCCTTAATCCAAGAATCAAAGAAGTCTCCAACATCAGGCAAACAGAGCGAGGAAGAGCTGGATTTGGCTCTATGAGAAGAGGAGTCTTTGCAGCAACTAAGATTACCAAACTAGAGCACAAGAAGGAAGAGAGCCAAGACAAATACACCTATATAATCAGAAGAAGATTCCCACTCAGAAAAGAATTAGCAGACCTCTTGCACACATTCAAAGATGTACTGGTAACAGACTTCAAGGACATCAAGACCAAAGAGCTCTTATTTCATCATGATGTCAATACAGGAGATGTAAAGCCAATCTATCAGAAGGCCCACCCCATCCCACCAGCTTATAGGGAATGGCTCAAGATGGAAATCAAGGAGATGGAGGAATCTGGTATCATTAAAGAAGCTAGCAGCCCCTGGTCATCACCTATCATTCTAGCACCAAAGAAAGGAAGTTGACCAGGAGAATTCACACCAAGGCTCTGCACAGACTACCAAAAACTCAATGAAGTCACAGAAAAAGACAGATAACTATTGCTCAACATCAGTGATATTCTCATTATGCTGGAAAATGAAGTATGATTCTACACTACTCTGGATCTATTCTCTGGATTTTATCAAATTGGCCTTACATCTGAAGCCAGCAAAAGGTCAGCCTTTATCACTCCCAACAGAACTTATGTCTACCTCTACATGCTCTTTGGAATATGCAATATACCAGCAAGTTTCCAGCAAATGATGAATAGCATCTTCAGAGATGTTATGGAAAAATAGATGATGATATATGTGGATGATATAATCATCTTCAGTTGGATAGCCAAGGAATACTTGGAACATATAAAGGAAATCCTTAGAAGGCTCTGTGAGCATGGCCTCTATATTAAGCCCAAGAAATGTAAATTTGGAGAAGAAGAAATTGCATACCTTGGACATATCATCAATCATGAAGGAACATATACTGACCCAGCAAAGATCAAGACAGTGGCAGTATATCCAGTACCCATCAGTATCACTGAAGCTCGGGCCTTCATGGGTCTTGCCTCTTACTATAGAAGATTCATCCAAAGATTCTCCCACATTGCCAGTCCCATTTATGATCTGTTCAGAAAAGAGGTTAGATTCTAGTGGACACAACAGTAGCAACTAGCCTTCAATGAACTCAAGACCAGATTGACCCAGGCCCCAATCTTGAGAAGGCCTAACTGGACTCAAGAATTCATCCTACAGATGGATGCCAGTGCAATGAGACTTAGAGCTGTCCTTGCCCAGAAGAAAAAAAATGCTGAATATGTGATGACCTACCTTAGCAGAGAAACTTGCAGAGCTGAGCAATCCTATGAATTATACAAGCTGGAATGTCTGGCAGTCATTTGGGCTGTAGAAAAGTTCCACTACTACTTGGCCAGAAGATACTTTACTATCTAAACAGACTACTCAGCACTCATCTGATTGCTCACCACCAGTGAGCCAAAAGGAATCTATACCCAATAGATCATAAAGCTGCAAGCCTATGATGCCACAATCACCCACTGCCCTGGAAGAATAAATGCCAATGCTGATGCCCTCTCATGGATACCCCAAAGGACCCAATCTCCATACAATCATCATGAATAAGGAGCTATACTATAGAATCATCAGCTACTTAGGGCAGTAAAAGATGCCCCTGCATCTGGAAGAATGAACAAAAACAATTATTAATCAGACATGGAAATAATTCAAAACAGATAGAGAAATACTCAAGAAAGGACAACAATTAGTTACCTCAAGCATTGAAAGAATTAGGTGATGAAGAAAGTATATGAGCAAGGCCATATAGGAGGAACCAACACACATGACAAAGTGAAAAGGACTATGTGGTGGCCAGGAATGGAAGAAGATATCAGGCAATTTGTTAGGACCTGTGATAAATACCAGAAGTAGAAACAAGACCAATGAAATCAAGCCCCGGATCAGCAGACATTGAGCCAATACCATTTGCCCATATTGCAATAGATGTAATCAGTCCTCTACCCCTGACATTGACAGACAACTGATATGTCATTGTGATTGTAGACCTCTTTATGAAATGGATAGAAGCTAGACTCCTCAAGGAAGCCAATGTACAGTCAATTGCCAATTTTTTTTACAGAGAAATCATCTGTCAATTCAAGACTCCAAAGCAAGTTACCACTGATAGAGGAACAGAATTCATCAACCAGTTCCATGAGATTCTTTACAAAAAATATAAGATCCAACACATCAAGACCACAGCCTATCACCTGCAAGGAAATGGACAGGCAGAACGAACCAATAAGACCCTCAAGAATGTCATTGCCAAGATCTGTGATGAATCTGGAAACTGGGACTATTACCTTCCAATAGCATTATCCACTCTATGGGATATATGATCACAAAGCACCCATTTTACACCATGGAAAATGCTATTCAGAGAAGAAAGTTCTAGTGAAAGTTTGTCAGCAAACAATGATGCAATCTGAAAGCATGTAGATATAGAGATATAGAGATTGCATCAAATTAGGAAAAAGGCAGAGGATTACATCATCAAGGCATAGGTACTACAGTGGAATAATGCGGAAAAGACTCACAAGCCCCTGGAGATTATCAAGATAGGAGACAAAGTCCTAGTATATTGGAATATGGTAGAAGCTTCTTGGTCAAAAAAACTGGAGCCCAAGTGGAAAGGACCTTATCTGGTGCAAGATATAAAAGGGACTATCTTTCGGCTATAAAAACTCATAGGCACAATAATTCCCACTACTATCCATCGAAACTAACTCAAGAAGTATCATGGCCAATAATCAAAGTACTGTAACAGTACTCAAGATCACTAGTGCTGCCCAAAAAGCCATTGAGAGACAATGACATACCACAGAGTCTCTGACTATAGAGGAATCATTCAATAGTATTAGAAGTATCATGCAGACCCATCTTGTTCGAATCTCACACTTCAAGGCCTATTAGTATCGCACAGAATTCCAAGAGTACTTCAAACTTGGACAAATACTCAACCAGAACTAGAATATGACCAAAGATGATTGGGTTGCCAAATGCTAGCTCTCTCTTACTCAGCAAGAGAATCTACAAGTTATTTCAAGATGATGAGTCAGCATTTAGCCCACCTAAGAGGAATAGCCCCCTCAGACTTTGAGCGAGTTAGGTGACACCATTGGGAAACAGTGATGCAGCAAATTGCCCAGTATAAGACCATTCAGATGGTTGAAGCCTGGGAGTTTAAATAGATATTTTAGGGATAAAACCACCTATTCAGGAGAAAGTTATGACAGTAGAGCCAAATTTTGAAGAAGGAATAAGAGATAGACATTTGATTGCAACTAGTCCCAAATTAGTATAGTCTTATAGTTAGCAGTCCCTGATTTTGCCAAATAGCAAGATTATTCTGCCAAATGGCAAAATTGAAGACCTAATATAGTATAGCATTCTGTCAAGTGGTAAGATTATTTCACTAAGTGGCAAAATGACTCATAGCTTAGCTATGTAACTCAACCACCTCATAGTTAGCAAACTTGTATAAATATCCCAGTATCTTAGAGTAAATAAACCTCAGATCAAAAGTATTAGCATAAAGAACAAGTATACCAATAAAGGGATTTTTGGGATTACCTCTTTGATACATTTGGTCTCATGGAACTACTGACTCTGGGAGTCAAGAAGACAAGAATTCAAGATAAAGAAATCTGATAACTTGCTAAGTTTAGCATCTGCTACTTTATAATAGTTATAAATATTATA
>RQIL01018032.1:0-10399 GCA_003951145.1 Jimgerdemannia lactiflua | reverse complement strand
AAAAAAAAAAAAAGGAAGATATCATGATCAAAATATGAAGAATCCATCCTGATGCAGTCATGCCTCAGTACAAATCGGAAAATGCAGCTGGAATAGATCTATCTACCACCACCCATACAATCCTTGAACCACAGACCACTACCTTCCTTGGAACAGGAATTGAAGTAACCATCCCACCAAAACATATTGGAATCCTCAAGACAAGAAGCAGCTTGGCAAAAAGAGAAATATCTATAGAAGGAGGAGTCATTGACTCAGACTACACAGGAGAAATCCTCCTCCTCGCAAGGAATCACAACCCAAAAATTCCATTTGAAGTAAGGAAGAAGGATCGGCTAGCACAGATGCTCATCCTACCTGTCCTTAATCCAAGGATCAAGGAAGTCGCAAACATCAGGCAAACCAAGCGAGAAAGAGCCAGATTGGGCTCTACAGGAAGAGGAGCACTTGCAGTAACCAGGATTACTGAACTAGAACACAAGAGGGAGGAAAGCCAAGACAAACACACCTACATAATTGGAAGGAACTTCCCCCTCAGGAAAGAATTATCAGACCTCTTGCACATATTTGAAGATGTACAGGCCATAGACTTCAAGGACATCAAGACCAAGAAGCCCTTATTTCAGCATAATGTCAATATAGGAGATGCAAAGCCAATCAAGGAGATGGAGGAATCTGGTATCATTAAAGAAGCTAGCAGCCCCTGGTCATCACCTATTGTTCTAGCACCAAAGAAAGGAAGCTGACCAGGAGAATTCGCACCAAGGCTCTGCACAGACTACTGAAGACTCAATGAAGTCACAGAAAAAGACAGACAACCATTGCCCAACATTGGTGACATTCTCATTATGCTGGGAAATGAAGTACGATTTTATACCACTCTGGATCTATTCTCAGGATTTTATCAAATTGGCCTTACATCTGAAGCCAGCAAAAGAACAGCCTTTATCACTCTTGATGGAACTTATGTCTACCTCCACATACCATTTGGAATGTGCAATGCACCAGCAAGTTTCCAGCGAATGATGAATAGTATCTTCAGAGATGTTATGGAAAAATGGATGATGGTATACATGGATGATGTGATTATCTTCAGTCGGACAGCCAAGGAACACTTGGAACATATCAAGGAAATCCTCAGAAGGCTCCACAAGTACAGCCTCTACATCAAGCCCAAGAAATGCAAATTTGGAGAAGAAGAAATTGCATACCTTGGACATATCATCAATCATGAAGGAACATACACTGACCCAGCAAAGATCAAGGCAGTGGCAGCATACCCAGTATCTACCAGCATCACTGAAGCTCGGGCCTTTATGGGTCTTGCATCCTACTACAGAAGATTCATCCGAAGATTCTCCCACATTGCCAGTCCCATTTATGACCTGTTCAGAAAAGAGGTCAGATTCCAGTGGACACAACAGCAGCAACTAGCCTTCAACAAACTTAAGACCAGGTTGACTCAGGCCCCAATCTTGAGAAGGCCTGACTGGACTTAAGAATTCATCTTACAGACAGATGCCAGTACAATGGGACTCAGAGCTGTCCTTGCACAGAAGAAGAAAGGTGCCGAATATATGGTGGCCTACCTCAGCAGAGGAACTCATGGAGCCAAACAATCCTATGAGTCATACAAGCTGGAATGTCTTACAGTCATTTGGGCCATAGAAAAGTTCCACTACTACTTGGCTGGGAGGCACTTCACTATTCAGACAGACTATTCGGCACTCATCTGGTTGCTCACCACCAGCGAGCCAAAAGGAATCTATGCCTGATGGATCATGAAGCTGCAAGCCTATGATACCACAATCACCCACCACCCTGAAAGAACAAATGCCAATGCTGACACCCTCTCATGGATGCCCCGAAGGACCCAAACCCCATACAATCATCATGAATAAGGAGCTGTACTATGGAATCATCAGCTACTTGGGGCAGTGAAAGATGCCCCTGCATCTGAAAGAATGAACAAAAACAATTATTAATTGGACATGGAAACAATTTGAAACAGATGGAGAAATACTCAAGAAAGGACAACAATTAGTCATCCCTGAGCATCAGAAGAATCAGGCAATGAAGAAAGTACATGAGCAAGGCTACTTAGGAGGAACCAACACACATAACAAAGCAAAAAGAACCATGTGGTGGCCAGGAATGGAGGAAGATATCAGGCAATTTGTCAGGATCTGTGACAAATGCCAGAAGCAGAAACAAGACCAATAGAATCAAGCCCCTGGATCAGCAGACATTGAGCTAATACCATTTGCCCATGTTGCAATGGATGTAATCGGTCCCCTACCCCTGACATTGACAGGCAACCGATATGTCATTGTGATTGTAGACCTTTTTATGAAATGGGTAGAAGCTGGACCCCTCAAGGAAGCCAATGTACAGTCAATTGCTGATTTCCTTCACAGAGAAATCATCTACCAATTCAAGACTTCAAAGCAAGTTACCACTGATAGAGGAACAGAATTTGTCAACCAGTTCTATGAGATTCTTTACACGAAATACAAGATCCAGCACATCAAGACCACAGCCTATCACCCACAAGGAAATGGACAGGCAGAACGAACCAATAAGACCCTCAAGAATGTTATTGCCAAGATCTGTGATAAATATGGAAACTGGGACCACTATCTTCCAATAGCATTATCTACTCTGCGGGATATACAATCACAAAGTACCCATTTCACACTATGAGAAATACTATTTGGAGAAGAAAGATCTAGTGGAAGTTTGTCAGCAAACAATGATGCAATCTAGAAGCATGTGGACATGGAGATATGAAGATTGCATCAAATTAGGAAAAAGGCAGAGGATTACATCATCAAGGTGCAGGCACTGTAATGGAACAATGCAGAAAAAACTCATAAGCCCCTGGAGATAATCAAGATAGGAGACAAAGTCCTCATATACCAGAACATGGTAGAAGCTTCCTGGTCAAGAAAACTAGAGCCCAAATGGGAAGGACCTTACCTGGTACAAGATATAAAAGGGACTACCTTCCAGCTACAATAGCTCACAGATACAATCATCCCTACAACCATCCACCGGAACTGGCTCAAGAAGTACTATGGCAAATAAATGGAGTACAGCTACAGCCCTCAAGATCACTAGTGCCACCCAAAGAGCCATAGAAAGACAGTGGTGCTCTACCGAACCACCTACAATGGATGAATCCTTTGATAGTATCCAGAGTATAGTAAACACACACTTGTCTTGAATCTCACACTTCAAGGCCTATCAAAACAGAACTGAGTTCCAGGAATACTTCAAGTTGGGACAACTGCTAAATTCGAAATCAGCTATGGATGGAGAAGTTTGGATCTGTAAGTGTCAGCTCTCTCACACTCAGATCCTAATTACTACCAGGATACACCAACTATTTAAGGATGATGAACAAGCCCTAGCCCAGTTCTGAGGAGTACTACCAGGAGATTTCAGCCAGGTTAGAAGACAACATTGGGAGAATGTGATGGCACAGATTGTGCAATATAAGGAGATTCAGATAGTTGAAGCTTGGGAATTTGAGTGAATAAGGTATTTCAGGGATGAATCACCTATTCAGGAGGAAGTTGTGACGGTTGACCCAAAATAGTAACAAGAATCAGGAGAATAGACATTTGACTGTAGCATACAAATCCGATTACTAATATAGTATAGCAGTCATTTCTACAACTATAGAAACTTTAGCAACTATAGAAATTCTACAGATGTAAATCTCTTATGATTGTAGAGATCTTAGCAGATGTAGAGGATTTACAGTTGTAAAAAGTGACTCACAGAAAATGTAGTTATAACTTAGCCACCTCATAACTAGCAAAACTTGTATAAATAACCCAGTATCTTTGAGTGAATAAACCTCAGATCGAAAGTGTTAGCATAAAGAATGAGTATACTGATAAAGGGACTTTTGGGATTACCTCTTTGATACATTTGGTCTTATGGAACTACTGACTCTGGGAGTCAAGAAGACAAGAATTCAAGATAAAGAAATCTGATGTACTTTCTAAGTTTAGCATCTGCTACATTACAATATATATGTTCCTATCTATAAAATATATTTGAGTTTATGATATATTATTGTGAATATATATTAGAATTCATGGAACATACTTAGAACTGAATAATTTTTTTGTAATAAAGTTTTATAGCTTCTTTTATTTCCCAACTCAAGCAGTCTACTGCCTTCTTGGTGATGTTAATCTGACAGGTAGCATAAGCTGATGTTTTTTGATTGTTCTTACTTTTTTCACTTAAGTCTTATGTATTGTTAATCTTGACTATTCTCCAGCCCTAATTCTTTTTAATATTGAAAATTTCTATTCTCATCTATTATCTAAAGGTTGGAATTTTGGCCAGTTAACCAAAGATTATATTGATCTTTTGATCCTTGAGGTCTTTGAAGATATCATATTTAAAGGTCTTGCTCATATACAATTTCTACTTATTCTTTTCTTTTTGATGGAATAGTGTTTCAGATAATATCCTCTACTACTTGTTCAAGTTCAGTATCTTATTCTAGCTCCATATCTTGATTAACTTTACTCTGCTGAGTCTTCTTTTCAGTGACTACTTCTGGTTATTTTACTTATACTTGAGCTTTCTTGGAAGACCTGCCTATAGGTTTCTTATAAGAAGTAGCTCAAATATCCTTTTTGCTTAAGGTGGCAGGATAAGCTTTCCATTTTCCCACTCTTTCTCAGACTCTCTAATTTCTTCAAAAGTGATGATATTTACTTATTCATGGTTTTTAGCTACATTGCTTGGTTGGGTCTTATACTTGGTTTCTGCTATATAATTAGAAGCATAATGGCCTTCTTCTTTACACCTATAGTATATTACTGATGCTCTTTAATTTATAGCAGCAAACCTTTATACTGGCTTCTTCTTAAATTCTTTGACTATATTACTGAGATGTGAAGTCATTTCTATAAATTTATTGACCAGTTCCTCCATTGAGTCAGCCTTTCTCTATTCTTGAGATTATTATTATTATTATTATTAAGTATTCTTATTGACTATGATGGCCAGGACTATGTGGATAATTTTTAATACTTGTTTGATTTTTACTAGTTATTCTTTCCATTATATGACCTTGTGGATATTTGGCAGTTCAGTATCTTTAGGCATAGGTAACTTTCTATACCAGGTCCAGTGCTATTAGAGTGGACTAGATAGCTAAGACAATTTCTTGGTGAATATCTTTTATAAAGGTATTTTTGACCACTTGGTCTTGAACTATATCTGGGTAGTTAGTAAGGACTATTTAATAATGAATTCTACCTCAAAGGCTTACAGAGAGTAGGGCTACTTGCTGTATTGCTATTAAGGTCCTCATAGCAGCATATTGCTCAAAATCATTAATGAAGATAATAATTATTTTATCAAAGATATATCTATGGAATATGAGTAGTCTTATATCCATTCTGTCTAATTATATTGTGTGGATTCTTATAGCAGTTGTTTATTATTCAGCTTAAAAGTGAGGAATTTATCATAAATTACTAATAAATAAGCACTAAGTTATAATATAATAAATACTAAACTTAGCAAGTATATTGAATTTCTTTATCTTGAATTCTTATCTTCTTGATGCCCAGAGTTAATAGTTTCTTGAGGTCAAATATGTCAAAGATATAATTCCAAAGGTCTCTTTATTGATATACTTATTCTTTTCTAATACTTTTAATCTGAGGTTTTATTTACTTTAGATACTAGAGATATTTATACAAGTTTGCTAGCTATGAGGTTGGTGGCTAAGTTATGAGTCATTTAGAAAGTATTGAAATATATATTTCAATATTGTCAAAATACTATATTATATCAGTCTTTGATTTTGAATATTTTGAAATATTTAGAAATTATCATAATTAGTAATTGCTAACTATATGGCTATGCTAATTTAGAACTGGTTTTAATTAAATACCTATCTTTAATACCTTCTTCTGAATTTGGCTCTACAATCATAATATAAGAATAATAGGAGAATAAATAGATTCTGTATAGAATAGATTTATATTAGGTGACTAGAAATATATAGTATTCTTTAATGATAAAAAAATCAATTATTTTGGATTCTGTATATAATATACATATATGCTATTATTTATCATCTTTGAATTTTATGGTTGATCAATATCATGTAACTTGTATTAAGTGATATTTTATATCTTTAATTTAATTTTATAGCATCTTAGATATTTGAGATAATAATCAGATATTTGGGATATTAATAATATATTGTTTGAGTGTTTGCAGTATTTTCAATATGGAAAAGTCACATAATATTAATTGACTGTAAAATTTGAAGATGATAGACTAAGGCAGATATTATATACAGAATCCAAAATAATTGATTTTTTTTTATTAGAGAATACTATTACCTAATATTAGTCTATTCTGTACAGTATCTATTTATTCTCCTATTATTCATATTGTAACATAGGGGATGTGGACCTTGGGGAGTTGTGAGGATTTTGTATAGAGGGGAAAGAGTATAATAAAGAACTGAACTGTCTGAGCTGAGGTTTATTTACTCTAAGATACTGGGTTATTTATACAAGTTTGCTAGCTATGAGGTGGCTAAGTTATGACTACATTTCCTATGAGTCAGTTTTTACAGCTGTAAATCCTCTACATCTGCTAAGATCTCTACATCTGTAGAATTTCTACAGTTGCTAAAGTTTCTACAATTGTAGAATGATAGCTATACTAAATTGGGAATTGAGTTAGGTACTGCAATCAAATGTCTTCTCCTGATTCTTGTTTCTATTTCATACCATACATCACATCTTCCCCCTGAATAGGTTATTTTTGATACAAAAATACCTATTCAAATTCCTATATTGCAATGTTTATATGTTTGTTCCCCCTACATGGACATATTTATAATATATCCAGGCGGTTCGGGGTGACAGCATCAAAAATCGGGTGGCGGCGTCTTCAAAAGTCAGGTAATGCTCGTCTTCAAAAGTTGAGTGACACTCGTCTTCAAAAGTCGGGTGACGGCATCTTCTCTCGGGCAGCATTCTTTACTTGGGTGACAGTTCGTATATTACATCTTTTTAATTCTCTGTGGCAGTCCATTCATATGTCGTCAAGAGTCAGACGATGGCATTCTTCACTTGGGCAGTTGATGGCGTCTTCAAAGGTCGGGTGACGGCATCTTCAAAAGTCGGGTGGTTCATATATCATGTGGCCGTCCATTCGTATGGTGGCATTCATATGACGGGCTGGGTTCGTATGTCATGTGGCGGTTCATTCGTATGTCGTCAAGAGTCGGACGATGGCATTCTTCACTCGGGTGGTTGATGGCATCTTCAAAGGTCAGAGTGATGGCATCTTCAAAAGTTGGGCAGTTCATATATCATGTGGCCGTCCATTCGTATGTCGTCAAGAGTTGGATGATGGCTTATATATGACGTCTTTTTATTCTCTATGGCAGTCCATTCCATTCGTATGTCATCAAAAGTCGGACGATGTTCTTCAAAAGTTGAGTGGGCGACGGCGTCTTCAAAGGTCAGGTGATGGCATCTTCAAAGGTCAGGCAACGGCGTCTTCAAAGGTCGGGTAATATCTTTTAATTCTCCAGGGTGGGTCCATTCGTATGTCATCAGAAGTCAGATGGGTGACGGCATCTTCAAAGGTCGGGCAGGTGATGGCGTCTTCAAAGGTCGGGCAGGTGATGGCGTCTTCAAAGGTCGGGCAGGTGATGGCGTCTTCAAAGGTCGGGCAGGTGATGGCATCTTCATATGTTGTTAATGGGCGGTTCATATATAACGTCTTTTTAATTCTTTGGGGTACTCCATTCATAGGTCGGGAGGCATCGTATGTTCGTCAAAGTTGGACGACGTTCTTCAAAAGTCGGGCAGGTGACGGCATCTTCAAAGGTCGGGCAATGGCATCTTCAAAGATCGGGCGACGGCATCTTCTCTCAGGCTATATTCTTCACTCGGGTGACAGTTCGTATATGATGTCTTTTTAATTCTTCAGGGCGCTCCATTTGTAGGTTGGGAGGCATCGTATGTTCATCAAAAGTCGGATGACATATCTTCAAATAATTAACTCAGGCGATGTCTTTTAATTCTCCAGGGCGGTCCATTCGTATATTGGACAGCATTCGTATCTTCAAATAATTAACTCGAGTGGTTGATGGCGTTTTCAAAGGTCGGGGTGATGGCGTCTTCATATGTCGTTTTTAACGGACAATGACAGTTTGTATTTTCTTCTATCCTCCATGGTGGTCCTTCGTATGGCAGTTTGTTCGGCGTTTCAGCAATTAATTCTTGTAACGTTGTCCCTCAAACTAAGGAGCGACCCAGTCAATGATGTGTCCTTCCAGAGCATTGTTCCTACTGATGGTTCACATAAACGAGGCTGACAACCAGAATAACCAATTAATGCAGATGGCAGCATTCTTCAAATAATTAACTTGGGTGACGACGGTTTGTATATGACATATCTTCAATTCTCTATGGCGGTCCTTTACATGGTGGTTTGTTCAGCGTTTTCAGCGATTAATTCTTGTAACGTTGTCTCCTCGAACTAAGGAGTGACCCAGTCAACGATGTGTCCTTCCAGAGCATTGTTCCTACTGACAGTTCACATAAACGAGGCTGACAACCGGAACAACCAATTAACAGCAGATGGCGCAGACAAACAATGTCTTCAATAATCAGGGGGTGTTCATATACGACATCTTCAGTATGGTGGTGGTTTGTATGACAGGTGATGTTCGTCTTCTTGTGTGGCAGTGGTCCATACAGCAGTCTGTTTGGCATGGCAGTTTGTTCAGCATTTTCAGTGATTAATTCTTGTAATGTTGTCCCCTCGAACTAAGGAGCGACCCGGCTATTAACTCAATGATGTGGTCCTTTGCAGAGCATCTATTGTTCAATACCGACAACAGTTCACAGAAATGAGGCTGACAACTGAAACAACCAATTAACGGTGGATGGCGCAGACAAACACTATGCGCAACATAACAGTCTGTATGGCGGTGGCAGTGGTGGCAGTGGTTGTTCATTTTTCAGCTTAAAAGTGAGGGATTCATTGTCTTGAATCACCAGCCAATGGGCACCAAGTTGTAAAATAGGGGATGCAGACCTTGGGGAGTTGTGAGGATTTTGTGTAGAGGGGAAAGAGTATAATAAAGAACTGAACTGTCTGAACTGAGGTTTATTTACTCTAAGATACTGGGTTATTTATACAAGTTTGCTAGCTATGAGGTGGCTAAGTTATGACTACATTTCCTATGAGTCAGTTTTTACAGCTATAAATCCTCTATATCTGCTAAGATCTCTACATCTGTAGAATTTCTACAGTTGCTAAAGTTTCTACAATTGTAGAATGATAGCTATACTAAATCGGGAATTGAGTTAGGTACTGCGATCAAATGTCTTCTCCTGATTCTTGTTTCTATTTCATACCATATGTCACAATATATATAATTACCAATAGTTTCTATTTAGCTAGTAATAACTTATATAACTCAAAGTAATAGTACAGTATTCTTTTCTATTATCTTAAATAAGACTCTAATAGTAAAATTGAAGACATTAGTAGTAATTATAAATTTTAGACTTAAATAAGAATTTATAGAACTGGAGTATATATTAGATAGTTCTTGAGTTCTTTAAATATTTATAAACAAAAGAGATCTTAGATATAGAGTATATAGTGATCTGAGTATATAGTACTCTCTTTATTAAATTTGTAAAAGACTTGGCAATTATAGATAAAGCAGTAGTAGTAATAAGTTAAGTCAAGAAAGAATCTGAGTTCAGTGAGAGTTACTAGAGCTGGCTATTCTTAAATTATCTCTATCTTATATAGATCAATTTAAATTTCTTATTTAGAGATAATGTAATTAAGATTTTTTAATTTTTTTCATAAAAAATTCTCATTTCTTGAACTTTATATTACTTATTTTTATATTGTATTTTCATAACTAGATATATAGATAATCTTCTTTTACTAACTAATCTTAGTACCAGTCCTCATCTAATCAGATCTATAGAAATTATCAGATACTTCTTTCTCTAATACCTTACTAATTATAAGATTTGGTAGACAACCAGTTGAGTTTTCCTTTCTCCAACTTATAACCTCTCTACTTTATTGCAATTTGCTATACTCATTATGAAATAGTGAGAGGAAGGCAATAGTGATAAGTTGTGTAATGGTCCTGGTTTCTTAAATAAGAAAGCAACTAAATTCTAGAAGTTCAAAGTAGCTTGAAGAGTTACTAAGAGTTCAGGAAGATCAAGGAGAAAATATTCTGAGCTTTATTTGAGAGAACAGAGAGGATATTTATACAAGATCTGAAAGAAGGATCCAGAAGGATCTGAGAAATCAATGGAAATGCCAAGAGAAAGATTTGTCAGCAATGATG
>RQIL01018021.1:0-10399 GCA_003951145.1 Jimgerdemannia lactiflua | reverse complement strand
AAAAGAGGCATAGGGACCTATTGTAGCTGGACCTGCAGTTGCAGCTAGTGGTGTCTGAGAAGAACTTCTGTTGTCTTGTTGTCAGTAGTCTGGCCTATTGTTGTGGTGGTAATCTTGCTGTCTTCCTTCTTGATTCTTCAGCTGTGCCACTGCAATGGCTAAGTCCTTCATCTGTTTGGTGAGCATGGTCATTGGGTCCTCTTGAACCCTTGGCAGCTGCTGCTGTTGCGGTTGACTGAATTGGACTTGGGTTGAGGGTGGGGGTCTGTTCTCATAGTTGGCTAACTGGGCCCTGAGGAATGCATTCTCCTGCTCTGTAGTTCCACGAATTCTAGAGGCTTCAGTCTAAATTGGTTTGTGATGTTGTTGCACTTGCTGGGCTGGTCTGTAATCCACTTTCCAACATCCTTGCACTCCAGCAACTTGCTGCTTGATACTTCGATAACCCATCCTGATAACTTGCCTTCTGAGTTCTGGGTATAGGCCATTGAGAAAGGTAGTGGATGCCAGTGCCAGTTGGACTGCAGGCTGTAGGTTTGCCTTGATCATCTGTGCTCGGATCTGATGGTAGAAACTCTTCGGGGTTTCATTGACAGCTTGGGTCATGTAGGTCAGAGCTTCTTGTGCCTCTTGTTGGCATTCAAGGCCATTAAACTGGACACAGAGCCAGTCTTTGTGGATGGTATATCTTTGCACATGGTTTGCATTTGGCATGAGGTAAGCAAGTTGTTCCACTCTATAGATTTCTTCTCCATTATGTTTGGCTTAGTTGTATCTCTGGAGGGCCAAGCCTCTCAAAAGTAACTCCACAATGCTGAGTTTTCTTTCTGCATCTCATCACTTGGCAGCTGCTTGTACTTTGATTTCCCCAATGAACTCCTCAATGTCTTCATTATCTGCACCATGGAACTTCTGTAAGTAGCTCATGTCTGGCTCGTCTTCACTATTCTCGCTGTCTGATGCTGGTTCAGGGGTAGCATTCCTTGATGGACCTTATGGGGGTGGTGATGGTGTTCCATGTGCAGGAGGTGCAGGCAGAGGGTGGTAGCTTGGTGGTGTGGGAGATCTGGTTCTTTGAAGATAGTAGCAGGGAGTAAGAGACCAGGATACTGAAGCTCGGATAACTGGTGGTGCAAGTGGGCTGATATAACTGATGGTGGATTCATCTGCTCCTTACAGCTGTGAAGTAGTGGAGTCTAGTTCACCTTGCTGGAGATCTGGGTTACTATCAGTATAATGGTATAGATTGAACTTGTCTTGTAGATTTTATGGATGATAGTCCTCTTCTTCTTCAGATGTTTCGAAATAGGCTTGGTCTAAAGGGGTGGCTCAATTGACAACTGTAGTGATGTAGTCACTTCGGTCAGAGTTCTTCCTGTAAATTCGGGTCTGGTACTCCTCCGGAGGGTCATCTTCTAAGTCTTGGATTAGGAGGGGTTCTGGTTCTCCTCTGAATCGTCTTCTTTCCTTTGAGGTCAAGCCATAGTCTGGGTCACTTCTATCCTCAGATTCGGTTTTCTGACTGCTATTTCTGAAAAGATCTGGCTGCTGTCCTAACAATAGTGTGAGCCTTCTTTTCTGTGGAAGAGGGCTGTCTCAGAACTTGTTGCTGGCTGCTAGGTTCTCCTGGAGTCTCCAATGTAGATGGCTACTGGGTTCTTGAGCCGAAAGGTCAAGTCTTTTAGAAAACTATTCCCAGTTGAGCCCCCAAAATGTGGTGTGCGATGTATAACTATAAGTCTTGAGCACAGCTCAATGTACCACTTGGTGAAGTGCACAGTACATATGGAGATGGGTTTGATGTCGATTATGGGTCAAAGGTCATATGACAAGTCATTTGATATGTTATTAAAAGGTCGGTGGTCAATGACGATGGCTTGGTTGTTTAGTGGATAATGGCTCGATTGCTCGTATAAGGACAGTGTTTCTGGCAATGGATAACTTGGGTAGATAGGCTGAATATGCAGGTCAATTGTCAATGTGCATGACAGTTGGTTGGTAATTCTCTTCATGGCGCAGTATGGGTAAAGAAAACAGAGGTCGACGGCTTGCTTGTCAGTCTGACTTATTAACTTGGATAAATGGTAGGTGATGGTCTAGTATCCTATATGGTGGGTATCCTTGGGTTCCTTGGCTGGGTCTTGGGGTTTTACCACTTGAATATAAACATCTCTGAATCTCAAATGCGAATGCATGGGGGGGTCTTGTCTGAATGTGGGGTCGGAATAGTAGTTAATGGGATCCGAATGCACAGCTGGGTTGAATGCGTGATGGGATCTCAGTGATGGTTTCTTGGTGGTTTATTTGAAGTTTGCGGCAGTCCGTGGTGGCGAATTCCTAATGGCAGTCGATTCTTAATGGTGGTCTTGAACAAGAGTTATCCTTGGCTCTTGGAGTCTTTTCCCAAATTTCTTACACTCAAACTTAAGTTGGTTTTCTTACACTAGACCTCTCATTGTTCAGATAAAAGCCAATTGACTGAGGATTATTCACTCTAAGTATATAGGTTATTTATACAAGTTTGCTCATACAGTTGCTATCTGTGATTAACTATAGTGTGGCTACTACATTACGTGGCTAGGTATGCTATTGACCTGCAGGCTGCGAGGTGTAGTGTCTTATGTTATCAGTGGCATCAGGTGGTTATTCTGGAAACAGTCATGTCAGTGGACATCACTGAAAATGGACATGTTGAGGGGCATCGCTGAAAATGGTTGTGTGTTTGAGCATCACTGAAAATGGACATATTGAGGGGCATCGCTGAAAACGGTTGTATGTTTGAGCATTGCTGAAAACAGATGTGTTGAGGGACATCACTGTAAATGGCAAGATGATTGGGGTGGCTATCTGTATGGGGTTAAACTATAATATGCTTGTGTGGGGGTATTTGTAAGTGAAAGGAGATGCTGATCTGCATTTTAAAGGGTATAGTACCCTTCGTCAGTGGCAAACAAGTCATCTTGTGTGACTTCATCATTCCATTCCTTGAAAGGGGGGAGTGCTGGCCAAGAGGTGAAGGGGTAAAATAGTGGCCAATCATCTTCAACAACATTCTCCAATCCTTGAACAGCTTGGATGCACACAGAGGACTGATAGACTCTCTGTTGCTCTTCTTCTTCTGAGGACTCATCGGCTTCAGTGTCTGAAGGGGTTGCTTTGGGAGTGGGGTCTTGGAGTTCTTGAACCTCTTCTTCAAAGATAGGGACTTCTTGAGCTTTCTCTTAATTTGGCTCCCAAATGATATGATGCGAATTAAGGCTGACAGGGTGGTGGGTAGCTGGGGTAGCTCCAGCAGGTACTTCCATGGTAATGGGTGGTCCTTCGAATATTTCCATAAGGCTCATGAGGTGGCCTTGATGATTGTCTTGGAGGGGTGTAGTGTGGAGACCTGGTAGGGTGGGTTCGGTGTCTTGGCTTCCCATGGCAATGTAGTTGCTACCAATGTGGTTGGCTACTTCAGCTTCTATCCAATTGGCTTTCTTGGCTGATAGGCAGGCAAGGTTTCCCATAGTTACTCCTTGCAAATGTGCTATAGCTCAGGGGATGTAGTGGATATCTGGTGGACATGGAGAGCTCTCTTGATCAGGTGGCCCATGGTTAATAGTTTGGTAATGAGGTCTTCCCAGCTGTCTTCCTGGGTTTCGTTATGAAGGCAGTGTCTGATTTCGTAGTCATGCCAGAGGGTCATCCATTTGGCAGTATCTTTAACCTGTTGAGTCATTATATACTGGTAGTTGATGAAGTGCCCAAGGTCCTCAGTGTAGAAGTTCAGATGTTCAGTGGTATTCAGGTACCAAATAGTCTTCTTGATAGCTTCAAAGATCAGGGTCTTTGGGCTAGGCAAAGGGGATGAATGGTGGGAGGTCTGATTGGAGTGGCAGGTGGGACACATTGTATGTAGAGTACTTGTTCTTTGGTAGCGGTTATTGAGACTG
The DNA here is from genome assembly GCA_003951145.1 of Jimgerdemannia lactiflua. Lineage (NCBI taxonomy): Eukaryota > Fungi > Mucoromycota > Endogonomycetes > Endogonales > Endogonaceae > Jimgerdemannia > Jimgerdemannia lactiflua. Next base: position 6,464 of record RQIL01018021.1, on the reverse strand, counting down.
AGGCTGGGTCCTTTAAATAACATGGTCTTCATTTTAGCTCAGATTATCTTGTCTCCTTTTGGTGCAATCACTTGACAGCTTAGGCCAGTTATAGATTATCACACCATAATATTGTCTGATCCTAGCAGTCGCAGAGTACTCCGAATTCTGACATGATTGATTGAATATATCACACTATATATATGTATACTTGAAATGCAGCCTTGATCACCACTGGAGACTGGCCTGACAACCCCTCAAAACAACCCTAGGAACTTGCCCTCAACTATATGATACCCACCAGCAATACTTCTCTCTAACTAGCTCCAAATACCTATCTATATTGCCCTCTCTCCAAACCCCTGGATACTACTACCTCTTAAATCCAGGATTGCTTCCCTCTACTCCCCACTGTCCTTCAGCTGTCCATCTGGTCATAAGTTCTCACTATATATCCAGACCAGGATCTTGCCCATACTGTCATCAATGCTATCTCTCAATGTGTTCTCATGGACTTCAATGGCATACAATATCGCTATATTGGCATTAAACACCAATCTGTAATCACTTATGCCAAGGCAGTCTCTATGAATATCACTTGAGAAGTAGTAGCAAGTCATATATATGACTCATTCTCAACTCTGCCATTTCCCTTATTCTGCTCCTCACTCCTGGGCACAGTTGCCAATAAGAATTTATTGCACAAATAGTGATACATTCATAACCTTTCCTGGTCTTGACATAGCCCCTCTATCAATACTGGTATTTACATTGATATGTTTCATATGTCTTACATATGCTCTGATAATGGATTATACCTTATTCATCACTTCAGCCAGGGCTGACTACTATCAAAAGTTGACCTTACCAATGCATTTTGCCATATATACATCCATCCCTCAGACTGGGAATTACTTGGATTCGAATGGCTGGATCAATACTATTTGACTGCTGCCTCTCATTTGGCACTAGCTCATCCTTGTTCCTATTCAACATCTTCACTAAACCTCTCACATAAATTGCCTACCACCAAGGCCTCCATTATCTCCTCTATTATATATATAATTTTATTCTTACATTACCACCTGGTGACCTGCTCCTTGCCTCTTCCAACCTCTCCCAGTTCCTTCAACTCTGCCACTACCTTGGATGATCAATGTAGTCACAGAAAATTGTCAGCCCATTGATGTGTAGTGTCTTCCTAAATATTGAATTAGATACAGATACTATGGAGGCCTGCCTCCCAGCTGGAAAACTCACTGATATCCTAGACAAGTTCTACTGCTGGCCCCCCTGATGCTCTTGCTCTCAACCACAGCTTCAATCTCTCATCAGGTCATTAAGCTTTACCTGCAAAATCATTCTGCCTGGCCATTCATTCTTGGGGCATTTCATCAACTGCCTGATAAGTAACCATTCAGCCATTCTACTTGATGATGAGTTTTGGGCTGATATCCAATGGTAGCCTATGTTTTTACTAATTTGGAATAGCATTACAGTCTTCAACTCTACTGACTGGACAGCTACTCCAGATGCTCATCTTTGGACAGATGCTAGCAGCAACATAGGCCTGAGTTTCTACTTTGAAAGTGAATGGTTCACCTTTACTTGGTCCTCCACTATGCAATACCTCAATATTCAATTCAAAAAATTATATGCAGTCATTCTGGCTGCCACCATGTGAAGCCTGCATTGGACTTTCTACTACATCCTACTCCACACCAATAACCAGGCTGTCCTTCACATCGTTAACTCAGGCACCACTACTAACCCCACCCTCCTTGAACTACTATACTACATCTCTCTACTTATAGCTCATATGTCATCCATTTCTATATAACATATGTCTCATTTCAAGACAACAGCATTGCTGATACCCTCTCACATACCAATATAACTCAATTCCACTCTCTTGCCCCCACTGCACAGTTACTCTCTATATGGATAGACTCTATCAACACTCCTGCCTTCCACTTCTCATAGCCTTCTTTCTTCAGTTTGGACTGGTAAGCTTAATGTACTGATTATATTCATTCACCCAGCAGAGCTTTCTCCAATTCTGCACCCTTTACACCCCAGTCTACCATCCCGCCCTCTCCATATCTGAGCTGGTGCTGATATATTGGGTCTGCTCACTAGTCCTTCATCATCTAGCACCAATTACCATCAAGAAGTACCTCTCTACTATTTGTTCTTTACACATCAACTTTGATCTGTCTGACCCATTAGTGGGGCTTCAACAACTACCCAGGGTTCTTCATGGTATCAAATAGTAGTTGGGCACTCAAACTACATAACCTCAACTCTCTTTTACATTTGACTGCCTCCACTGTCTACTTCCACACCACCAACTAAACAGCAATGCCCCTGATATCACATTTGTAGCTTCTATCACACTCACTTACTATGGTTTCCTCTGGTCTAGGGAAATTACTTGGGACCACCCCTTTGACTCCACTATATATGTATCCTGGGATTGTGTGTCCTTCTGCCCCTCTCTCACCCACCCCTCCTATATTATTCTCACTCTTCTCTCTTCTATGACTGATCCTTTTCATCATAGTGTCTTAATCTACATTTTGTGAGCACTCCTCAGTATATCCAGCACCATCACCCTGCTCAACCACCTATTTCTTTCCTCTCTAGTAACTGATACCACTCTGCTCTTCTCTCTGTCTGACCAGCAGACATTCTCCCAATATTGGCTAGTGGACTCCTTGCAATCCTTATTACCATATATCAGTCTTAATCCCTGCCTCTATGCTGGATATATATAGCTTTTGGATAGGTACCACATACAATGCTATGGTGGCAGATCTGACTGACTACAAAATTCAAATTTTCAGCTATTGGTCAAGTCATGCATTCTGCTCCTACATTCATAGCAGAGAGGAAAGATATTAGATAAGGGTCACTATATTCCAATGGTCAGTTATATCTTAAGACAATAGAGGAGGGGGTGGAGATTGGCAGTACCATGAATGAGTTGAGTAATGGTAGATAGTTTGGAGAAGTGAGTTCTGTCCACTATGGGGGTCCAGCAGTTAATAGTGGTCCAGACATTTCACAGTTAATGTATGGTTATGCCATCCTGGAAGAGATATGTAAGGCAGTTAATATGTTATTTGGCAGAAGCATATAAGGGATTAATATATTGTTAATATAATTAATAATCATAGTATCAGTATGCAGACTCATAGTTTCTGTAAAATGATGTATACATATGTACTTATCCAGAAGAGCATAATAAGGATAATGCATTAAAATTTATTCTTTTTAATTAAATAGAGAGTAGGGTTGAGAAGAATCTAAGAGAAATTGGTATAGCTATAGCTATTGGCCAGGTCTGACAAAATACATTGGTTGGAGTCTATTCATTAACTATAGAACTAGGGTTGAAAAGGTCTAGGTGGATGGAGCTCTACTGTAGAAGATGTTGGAATACTCAAGGGTAGAGTTATCACTTATCAGGATTAGGACAAATACAAGTGAGGTGGTTGGCCATATATCTCTCTCTCTGGTAACTTTCCCATTACACCAATTTCCACACATACTTGTAACATACTTTTCATCATTTATTGGAGAAAGCTTTTAAGATAATGGCAACAAAGCAAGGTTCTGGCAGATATACTGATGTGGGAGGGTGTCCAGGCTTCAACTAGCAGTATGGCAAGGGAGGGATATATATGGGACCAGGTCTCATTAGGCCAGCAAAGGGAGAAATTTCTGGCAGAGGGCAGGGATTGAGCAAGAAGGCAAGCAGTGGTGGAGTAGGGAGCTTTATGGCAGCCATTAAGAAAGGTGAGGGGAGAGAGGGTGCTGAGGGGTGGAAGATGGTGGGGAAGGAAAAGAGAAAGTCTGGGGGTGCTGGAAGAGCACTGTCTGGGGGAGGGAAGGAGAGGGCTGGAGGTAGCATGGTGGGTATAGAGACTGGGACAGCTGATGGTGGCATGACAGCTAATCTGGAAAAAATCCAGATGTGACAACTGATAGTGGCAAGGGGGAACTGGGGAGATGTGGACTAGTACATTGGGGGGATCTATCAGATAGTATGATGGGTTTGGTGGTAGTCCCATTACACAAGAAGTTAATCTCTCAATTCACAAACACAATGAGCTTCTGGGGTCTGGCAGTAACAGCTAGGATGGTCCTAGGGTTGCTGGAGAGACAGATGGTAGATGTGGCATCAGTGAAGTTCCTGAAAGGGCTGGAGGGAGTAGAAATTGAATTTGTAGAGAAGAAGTACCTGGTGGAAGCCTTGTTGAAGGGGATCACAGTGGGTGAAGTTATAGTGCCAATGTCAAGATATTTGCATTGGGACCCTGGGTGGTATACCTTATAGTCATGGGGGTCCCTACTGTATTAGTGGAGAGAGACAAGAGAGAGGATTGATGTAGTGATAAAGAAGTATGACAATGTAGTCGATATTGACTTTCAGATGTAGAAGGGGATAACTTTTATGATAGGAGATGTGGAGGTGAGGCTGAGAGTGGCTGGGAGGCAGGCAACTGAGAAGGCAGGTGATTGGCCAAAGGTGTTGAAATGGGACCCAGTTGAGTGCAAGATGTTATGGATGAAAAGGATGGAGGAGAAGGAAAAATATCTGTAAACAGCACTGTGGGAGTTGGAGGGGGCTGTGGAGTAGAGAGTGAAGGCTTGGGAGGCCTTTGAGAATGTGACAGTGGTGGAGAAGATAAATGGCTAGAAGCTGCAGGTGGACAAAGAGGCATGGAAGAGGGAGCAGGAGAGGTACATACAGAAGAACTTGTTGGAGAGTTTCAAGAAGAAGTCAGATGTGGGGATGGTGGCACCACCTGGGACTGCAGGTGGCCTGAAGACATCACAGCATGCCCTCCATCAAGAGGATTATTGGAGAGAATGAGCTTGTGTTCTTCTTGGATTTGGATGAGGAGGAGGGAGACCAGGCTGGGAGTGAGAAGGCCTGGAAGGCGGCTTGGCACTAAGGGCAGAGAAGAAGGATGTAGTGATGAAGGGGTCCTAAAGTATGAGGTTTGGAGTCCCAGATATCAAGTATGGAGAAGTAGTGGTTGGGGTTACTGGGGAGTAGCTGGTGGAAGATGAGGTGGGCTGGTGTGAGCACTGGTGAGACTTGGGAGGGTAGAAGACCCATGACCCTGGGTGTTGATTGGGTTGGGGGAGCAGGGTGGGTCCTGGTGGGAGGCAAAGGTGGGAGTGTGGGGAAATATGTTGAGGAGCTAGAGAGGGCAACATATTTCTCTGGCTGGAAGAGTGACTATTTTGAATATTTACTGGATGCTGAAGCTATGGTATTTGGCATACCATTTGGACTTTCTGGCATGGGTGGTCAAGAGGCTGCCGAAGATAGGGAGGGAGTGGATCTGGGCAGGCTGCAGAAGTCAGATCAAGTGGGAAGTTCTGGCAACACCAGTGGAGAGGGGGGGCCTGGGCCTGGTGGACTTCCTGAAGTGCCTGCATTGTCTATATGCCTGGTGGTTAAAGAGAGCAGTGATGCTGAAAGGGGGTGGATGGGTCCCACTGATGCAGAAGGTGTGGGAGGTGAGATTTGCCCCCCAGGGGTCATCTGGGGACCTTTCAACATTGGTAGAGGGGGGAGGAAGTCGAAGACTCTGGTTTAGGGGGTTCTGGTGGAGGGTGGCTGAGGGAGTACATAGGATTGGCATTAGATGGGAGAGCTATACTGCCATGGAGCAGCAGGGAGGAGGAGGGTGGCAGTGGCAGTGGCACAGATTGCTCCTGGGCAGAGTGCCAGCAATAGACTTTGATCTGGGGGAGGGGGTGGGGCCCAGGGCAGGATCTATGGCCAGAGGGGTAGCAGCGAGTGGGGATCAGAGAGGAGTGAGACTGGAGAGGATTGGGGACCAGGGGTATGGAGACAAAGAAGTGGCTACCCCCCAAGTTTTGGGTGGTGTGGAGGAGGGTGCTGAGGCGAAATTTGATGCTGAACTTCAGGTCTGGTCATCTGGTACTGGGAGGGGTTTCAATTGTGAGTAGTCTCAAGGAGAAGGACAGGAGAGGGGGGTGGTGCAGACCCTGGAGCATTGGCTGAGAGTGTGGTGCTGGCCAGGTTCTGGAAGGTGGTGGAAGGTAGATTGGGTGGGGACTACAGGAGCTGATGGATTAGTCACTGGGAGGTGTTGAAGAAGAGAATGCTGGGGGTGTTGGAGATGAGTGGCTCAAGCTGGGGGCAGGCAGTGTTTGAGGAGGACAGGCTGATGTCAAAGGAGAAGAAGGTGGCAAGGTGAGAGGGAATACTAGTTGACTTGTTGTCTGGATGGCAGAAAGGGTGGGGCCCACAGGGGGGTCACTGGTGGAAATTAGTGGAGGCCATATGTGAAAGGAGTGAGTGAAGGGTTCAAGTTGAGGGAGGGGAAGTTGTGTTTGCAAGGGTAGAAGTAGGGGGGTTAGTGGTGGTGGGGGTGGAATAGGGTAGGATAGGAGAGTGGCTACCAGTGTAGTATGAGGACACTATTTATGTTATAGAT
>RQIL01018010.1:0-10400 GCA_003951145.1 Jimgerdemannia lactiflua | reverse complement strand
GATATATTAGTATTATATAGTGTAACGTGCCTGGCTCAATAGAGGCAAATTACAAGGTTGGGCGACTATGTAGATTGGCTTGAGCCCCCAGTTACTTTGTCAAAAAGCAACAAAATGTTCAGGTATTATACAGGTCTGGTACTAGTGTTGGTACTGATACTGGTATTTAGTGGTATAATATTCAACAGCTGGAGACTTCTACATGTGATTTGGGTGATTTTCTTTTTAGATGGCATTCTTAGATTGTGCATGTAAATGAGTTTCCTTCTTGGGGATGGTGGACTAATTTGTGTGACCGATTTTGTACACAGCGAATTTGGCGGATTTCCTTAATGAGCAGGCTCTCTGGGAACCGGCGATAGGTTTCCTTAAGGGTGTGGGTTCTGGATACAGGTTGCTGGCATGACGGTGATCAGGTTCCTTATTCGGGCAAGCAGGTTGAATGCAGCAGGTTTCTCAGGTATGGTCTTCGAACAGTGTGGTTTAGTAGACGATATGGGTTACTTGAACGATGTGGCTAAGCAGGTAATGCAGACTAAATGATGCAGACGAATGATATGAATCAGCGGAATGCGGCAGATCGGTGGACTTAAACTGGCGGCTTATTTCTTAAGTGGTGGACTTCTTGAATGGCAGACTGAACAAGACAGATTGGCAGTACGTAGTGGATCAGCAGACTTAAACTGGCGGTTTATTCTTAAGTGGCGGATATCTCGAAAATAGCAGTAAACTAACTCAGGCTTCAAAGTTACATCAGTTGACTGGCTTTGAGAGGCAGATTACTTGAAAACGGCAGACTTCTCTTCAGGCTTATCTGGCAAGCGAACCAATCTTTTCTAATGAAAAGTGGACTGGAGTAGAAATGAAGTACCAATGCTCACAATCTCCTTTTAACAGTGGCTCGTCAGCAGGCGTATCTCTTAAGTGTTGCAATCCAATTCCTTTAGGACCAAGGGGCTTTTGGCAGGCATTTCTCCTAAGTATGTTTGGCAGGCAGACTTGTCTTTTGCTTTGGATTCAATTTCGGACTGAGGTTTATTCACTCTTGTTTCTGGGGTATTTTATACATTGTGGTTGCTACCTGGTTGCTATCTGGCTAACTATAGATTGCTATTTATGGTGTGTTGGGGGTGACAGCCACTGTCAGGGTGACAGTCACTGTTAGGGTGATAGCCACTGTCAGGGATTTTCTCTATTTTAGTTATCTGGTTATTTATACAGTTTTCTACAGCAATGGTTGCTGGGCTGGTTACTATGCTAAGTGTTTATGTCATCTGGTTTGTTCGTATCATCTGGCTGGCTGTTCATGTCATCTAGCTTGTCATCTGGCAATAATTCAGGTGATATGTTCTTGTGGTCTGTTACATCAGCCCCCACTAAAGGATGGTCTGTCCCAGACTGTCCTTTAGTCATCATTCCAGTAGGCATAAGCTTCTTTGGCATCTATACTCATTCCATCATCTCCTTCTGTATCTGGGTCGCTCCATTTAAGTTCTGGTTCTTCTTCTTATTCTTCAGGAAATAGGATATCAAGTTGTTGAAGAATACTCTGAAAGGTGGTTTTGTTCATCTGGTGGATGTCATTGAGGCTGAGATAAGACTGCACCAGGGCTCCAACATTTCATTTATATAGGGTATAGATTCATTTGGCAGTTCTTGCTTCTCTGAGGGTGATTCCGGCTGGGCTCCTGATATAAGGTTGGTCTGTCAACAGTTGTCTGATGTTGTAGAAGGCCTGCAGATAGTGGATCTGAAGCAACCTCTGGGCAATGGTGAGGTTCTCTTGATGCTTCTGGATCAATTGTATCAGAGTTCCTTCAAGTTGGCAGAACTGGGACAAGGGAATTGGCAGGGCTTGGAAGGAACTGAGGATAAGGGTCTGGAGGCATTGATCTATCCTCTGAGTCATGGTTTGTGCAGGTATATCTTGAGGCGATTAATGTGAACTGGGGTTCTCAAGATTTGTCCATCTATACTTCTTATATAGATGCTAGTTCCTCTGGTATTGTGTACAAGGTATGGTCCTTCCCATTTCAGTTCCAGTTTAGTAGCAAAGTTTGTTTCGATCATGCTTCTTCAAACTAGGACTTGATCTCCAATCTTGATCTTCTGATTCTTCTGCTTTTGGTCATAATACTTCTTTTGTCTTTCCTGGGCCTTGATAATCTGGTTTCAGGCATCTTTTCGCAGCTGATCTCCTTTTTCAAGAAGCTTTCTGAGGTTCTCATGGTCAGCAGTTCTGGTCTTCTTGGTAAACATCATTTTGAAGGGCTTTTGTTTGGTTGAGGCAGCAGGGGTGTTTTGGATTTCCTACAGGATTTCAGGTAAGCAGAGATCCCAATTAGTAGGATCAACTTTGGCAAGTCCTTTCTTGATAGTCTGGTTCATTCTTTTGGTCATTCTATTAGTTTGCAGATGGTAGGAGGTAGTTCTTTTCAGGTGGATCCCATGAATTCGTATATAATTTGAGATTATGTTATTCACAAATTCAGTTCCTCGGTCAGAGATGAGTTCTTCAGGGGGTCCATATCAGTGGGTGAGGTCATGAAGGTGTCCAACAATGGTCAGGGCATCTGCAATCTCCATGGGGTATACTTCAGGCCATTTGGTCAGATGTTCAACAAATACTAGGATGTATCTGTTTCATTTTGGTGTTACTGGCAGGGGTCCAATTATGTCTACTCCCCATCTTTGAAAGATGTGAATGGGTGGGGGAATTGGTTGTAGAGGGGCTTGATAGTTCTTCTTTCCTTGATACTTCTGGCAGGTGTCACACTTCTGGATGATGTCTCGGACTTGTGTTCTGAGGTGGGGCCAATGTTGATAATCTTTTCGGATCTTGTCTTCTGTATTTGTCTGTCCTTAGTGGGCTTTCTGATGTTCTTGTTGGATGAGGTCTTCTTGCTCCTTGATGGTCTTGGGAACTTCTTTGAGGGTGCAGTTCCAAGGTACACCCTTCCTTTGGTTCATTGGGTCATGTGGGAAAGAACATCAATATTGTTGTGAGTCCTTCCCGCTTTGTGGATGATGTTGATTTGGTAATCTTAAAGGATAAGAATCCATTGGGCAAGGATTCCAGTGGGGTCTTTTTAGTGCAATAACCATTTGAGAGCTGCATGGTCTATAATCAGGATGAACTTTCTTCTGATGAGGTAATGTTTGAATAAGGTAACTATCCATATGACTGCAAGGCATTCCAATTTGGTGCTCTCATAGTTGGTCTGCTGCTTGTTGGTGGCTCTGCTTGCATAAGCTATCATATGGTGCTGTTTGTCAAGTCCTTCTTGTGCAAGGATTGCTCCGAGGCCATTCTTGGATGCATCAGTGTACAGAATGAAAGGTTTCTGCAGGTCTGGCCAAACTAGGATTGGTGCTGAAGTCAGGCAGTGTTGTAGTTTTCAGAAGGCTTCTTCTTGTGGTTCTTTCCATTGGAACAGTACTCCTTTCTTCAGTAAGGTTCGGATTGGGGCAGAGATTTTGGCAAATCCCTTAATAAATCTTCTATAGTAAAATGCAAGCATCAGGAAGGATAGGGCTTCTTTTGAAGTCTTGGGGACAGGGAAGTTGTTGACTTTTTCGATCTTCTTGGGGTCTGTATGTGTTCTATCTTTAGAAACTACGAATCTAAGGAATTCAAGCTTCTGTTTGCCAAAGTAGCACTTCTTTGAGTTGAGTCTCAGATGGTTTTGTCAGATGAGTTTGAAAAACTCTTCAAGGTCTCGCAGGTGGTCTTCGAAATTTGCTGAGTAGATGTTGGAGTCATCTACATAAACAATCAGGCAGTAGTGAATAAGGGGGGCATATACTGAGTTCATCATTCACTGGAAGGTTGGGGGTGCATTGCAGAGTTCAAAAGGCATTTGGAGGTACTCAAATAATTTTCCTAGGGTAAGGAAAGCTGTCTTTTGAATGTCTTTGGGGTCCATTGGTATCTCATGGAATCCTGCGAATAGATCCATGCTGCTGAAGTATCTTGCATTTTGTAGCTGGTCCAGAAGGTCATCAATTCGGGGCAAGGGGTATGCATCTTTTTCGGTTACTGTATTGAGTTTTCTGAAGTCCACAACTAGTCTCCATCCTCCTTTCTTTGGTACAATAAGTATAGGGCTGGCCCAAGGGCTAGTAGAGGGTCGGATGACTCCATTGTCTAAGAGTTCCTGTATGTGTTCTTTTTCGAATGTCTTCAAGTGGTGGGGTATCCTGTATAGTTTCTGTTGGATGGGTGTTGCATTTCCTGTATTTATACTGTAGTGGTATGATGGGTTGTATGGCAGGTTGCCATAGTCTGTAGTGAAGATGTCCTGATATTTATGAAGGAGTTCGGTCAATTGTTGTTATTGCTGAGGGGTCAATTCTTCTCCAATGTTTGTGGAAGACTTTACTTTCTCCTGGGTCACAGAGGGGCCTTTCCTTTCTTCTGTAACCTTTTGCCGTTTCCCTGTAAGTTTAATTCATAAACTTCTCTGTGTGTTCAGTTGAGATAAGGCACAAGGTGTCCAATGATGGTTCTTTTTGGCAGGATGATGTTGTTCCAGCTTGTATTGGTTGCTCGAGAGTGTACTGGATTCATCTTGTCAGGGAATGTATATCCTTCTATGTGCAGATTTCAGATTTCTTCATTGGGTTCGAAGAAAAGGTTTCTGGGGTCTGGTGGTGCAAAGATTTCGATAGTGGTCTGCTCTCCTGGCTCAAGAATGAGGTTCTTGTGAAGCTTTACTGGCTGGCGGAAAACTTGCTGAGGGGCATTTGCTTTGAATTAGCTGACCTGAAGGAGATGTACTTCCTTCTTGTCTGAGCTTCCAAATCCTTTGGTTTGTCTGATTCCTTGAGTGAGCTTGGGTACTTTTTGTAACTGAGGAGTCTTGTACTTGAGGAAGACTGCTTGAGTGATTTTGTCTCCTTTGTTGATTTGAATCCATTTGCCACTTCCATTTCTTAGGATGACCTTGATTTTGCCTGTGTATCCTGGATCAATGGTTCCTTCTTTGGTGGAAAGTCCTTCAAGGGCTAGTCCAGACCTTGAGGTCAACTGGATATAAGTTCCTTTTGGTGGTTGCATGGCAATACCAGTTCTGATGAGCTTAGTACTTTCGGGACCCATAGTAGTGTCATAAAGACTGCTGAGATCATAGCCGATATCTTCCTGGTGTGCCTTTTTTGGTGGGATTGCATTGGGGTGAAGCAAGGTGAACTGAGCAATGTTCTTGCCAAGTGTAGGCTGTCCATGGGCTGAGGCTCCTGTGGTATTGGATTTCCAACCTCTGATGTCTAGGTGTGGCCATCTTGCTCCAGTAGAGGGGTCTCGAAGATAGTTGATTCCTCTTTTTCCAGTGGGGTCTAGGGCTTCCATGAAATTGATAGCATTATCTATCTATCTTTGGCAAGTTGTATGGCGAATGAGGGCTAGGATATCTTCTCCTAGGTCATGTATCTTAAGGATCTTCTTTGTAGGCTTCTTCTTTTTCTTTTTTCAAATTTGGGCTCGGTCATCTCCTCTCTTGAGTGTGTGTATAATCACATCCTTGCTGAGATGGATCTTTTCGTATTGACAAGGCCAGCATCTTGGGTTCTTTCCATGATGGCAATATCCTATGGCTTGGAAGTGCTTCTTTCTTTCTTCGATTTCTCCTAGCTTCGGAAATCTGCATCCATTCACATCATACTTTGGAGGGCAGGTGGAGAGAGGTTTCACATCTGTCTGGGTGTAAAATCTGACTCCATGTCTTCTTTTCACAAGTGAGGTAGTGTATTCTTGGAATGAGGTTCCTTCTGCAATGATTTTTGGGGATTCTGGTCCAGGAGGCTGTCTGGCTTGCTGGTCCAATATGTGGTACTGGTAGCAGTAGTCTCTTGGTGAGTGGAAAATGACTTGATGAGGGCATCTGCCCATTCGAAAGGCTCTCTCTTGATGAGTTTCGGGTCTTGGAATGACTGGTTGTAAGCTGGGTCCAGCTTCTTCTTCACTCCAGGGGGTGCTGTCTTCTTCTCCTTCTTGTAGTGCCCAATTCAGATCATCCCATGAAACAGTTGTGGGGAGCTCTTCATTTTCAGAAATACTGTCATCTTCTTTCTCTGGAGGCTGGTCCCAAATTGCTTGAATTTCAGCTGCTTCAGTTTCAGGGTGGGGCATTACTTGTGCATGGCTTTTTGGCTGAATATTATGGAGGCATTTCTTCTTCTTTCTTCTGCATTCAGGGCATGTAGTGCCAGGACTCTTTCGAATTCCCACATGTCTGGATGAGTGTTCCTCACATTTCTATCTATGGAGGCATTTGATGCATCCTCTGGCTTCTCCAGCAATGGCTCTGATTGTGATGGGGATAGTATCTTATGTCCACACATTGTCTTCTGGTCTGTCTTCTACCATGTTGATTCTGGGCCTCAGTCTGGGGTCATTGTCATTTTCGGAATCCTCCTCTTCTTCTTCAGTAGTAGATTCCTCACTGCTAGCATATTCTTCTTGAATGGTCACCTTCTTTTTCTTCTTTGATGGCTTGAAGCTGGTGATTTTGACTTGGTACTTCTTTCCTCTGTAGTCGAATTTGAGTACTTGTTGGCCAATGTTGACATCTGCATTCATCTCCTTCATCCAATTGGTACCAAGGATCATATCATAGATGACAGCTTTGGTCACAACTGCCTTAGAGATGGCAAACTGAATGTGTCCCAGGGAAATGGTGATGTTTCAGACTTCTCCCAGGGGTTGAGTTCAGGCTCCATCAGCTACTATGATGCTGAGGCTGGAGGGTCCATCAATGGGCCATTGAATGCTGTCTAGGAACTTCTTGGCAATCACACATACAGCTGCTCTTGTATCAATGAGGATTTTCGCCTTCTGGCCTCCAATTTCTCCAAACAAGTAGGTACTGACATGCCTCTCTGCAGCTTGTACTATTGGGGTTACCAGTTCTTCTTGAGGGATGAGAACTCTTCCTGTGTAAGATCTGGTGGTCTGCAGTAGCTTGTTCCTTACTCCAGCAGGTGTCAGTTGAAGGAACTGCAAGAGTGGTACTTCCATCTTGGCTTCTTGGATCTTCTTCCAGGCTTCATTGTAGATATCCCGGGGCATGGTTTTTGGGATGTACTTCTTTTTGGACTTTGGAGTCTTGGTTTTGGATTCTGGTTCTTCTCCCATTTCTTCATCAGCAGACTCTGGTAGAGGATCTTCTCCATTGATAGTAGCTCCTGGAATGAAGGGTGAAGGAGACCGAGGGGGTGTATCAATCTGCTCTTCTTCATCTTCATTTCGAATGATTCTTTTGCTAGTTCTTTTAGGTGGCTTCTCAACTGCTCAGGGGCAGCCTACTGCTCTCTTTCTCTTTTCTGCTGGGTAAACTGTTTCTCTGTATTCAGCCTTGGTTGGATACAAGTCTAGGTCACTGTATTCTTCACTGTCACTCTGCTCATAGTCTTCAACTGGGTGAGCTTCTGTCCTTTTGTTGTGGGTATCCTTTCAGTTTGGTGGCTCAGAGTTCCTTGAGCTGCCTTGGTTGTTGTATTCAGAGACATAGTGTCCTTGCTGTCTACACTTGTAGCATTGGATCTCTGCTCTGTCTCTTGAAGGATAGTTTCGACTATCAGAGGATGGGTAGTTCCTCTGGTAATCTCGATTTTCACGTGGGGGGTACCTTGGCTGGTAGTTCTGATTTTCTTGAGGGGGATACCTTGGCTAGTAGTTCTGATTTTCACGCATGTGGAGAGCCTTTCAATCTGGCTAACCAGTCTGTCTACTTTCGAATTGAGATCTTGAATCTCATTCTTGTCCTTTTTCCATTCTTTGGTGGGCTTCTCTCCTTTTGATTCTCCTTGAAGGATTCCTTGCAGGGCTTTGACCAAGAGGTCTTCTTTGTCTTCTTTTCGATTGTCAGTCCAGGTGGTTCCTTGTTTGACATCAAAGTATCCTTGGGCTGCATCTACTTGCTCCCCAGGCTTCCTGATGCCCAGGGTTCAGACATGTTGAACAATGTTGGGTGGAATTCCATTCATGAAGGTCATTGGACCGATGATGTCTTGATTGGCAGCATTGAATCCAGCAGCATGCATTCTCTTTTGAATTCTTGTAAAGAATGCTCTTGGGGATTCTCCAAGGTTCATCTTCATTCCCATGATGGATTCTTGAGCTTTGTGGCAGGTTTCATTTCCTGCATACTTTTTGATGATCCAGTGTTGTATGGCCTCATATTGTTCTTCTGCTGATCTTGCATTCTCCATGACATCTCCTAGGTCTATGTCAACATCATTTGCAGTTCTGGTAAAGATGCCTTTGGCTGGTTCTCTCAGTTGTGCCTTGAAGACATTGATTCATCTTTGGGTTGACAAGTCTCTCAGGGCTGCTATTCCTTTGATTGCATCTATGAATTCTCTTGGATCCTCCTCCAGGTATCCTGCGAATGTGGGTAGAGTTGTGCCCATTTTGTCTACACTGTCTTCTGATTCTGTTTCAATTTCTGGCTCTGATTCTGAGTTGTTGACTGTTGATGGATATGAACTTGAAGGTGCAAGAGATCTGGGAGATGGTGCCCTTCTTGGTACTATTCTGGGGAGTCTTGTGGGTTGATTTCTTGGGATTGGAGTTTCTGGTCTGGGTAAGTCAAGAAAGACTCTAGGAGGGAATCTTTCAAGATGATTGTTGAGGTCTTGGACAAGGTTGTCAAAGTCTTGGTTGGTATTGTTTACTTCATCTGGTGTGAGCTTGTCAAAATCTCTGGTTGGTATATCTGCTGGTGGTACTGGTGGAGGATTTCGTACAGTGCTGGCTTCTGCAGTATCAGATCCTTTTGAGTGGTATCCAATTCTAGAGGTAATTATGCTTCTTTCTGTCCAAACAATTTGTAGAGCTGGTATTTCTTCTCCTGTGGTAGCTGAGATTGGTACTGTGTTAAAGGTTGTAGTGGTACTAGTCTCCAGGTTGAAGGTTGGGTTCTGTGAGCTGAAAAGTCACGTAGATTGCTGGTTTGTAATCTTCCCAGTTGAGCCCCCAAATGTAACGTGCCTGGCTCAATAGAGGCAAATTACAAGGTTGGGCGGCTGTGTAGATTGGCTTGAGCCCCCAGTTACTTTGTCAAAAAGCAACAAAATGTTCAGATATTATACAGGTCTGGTACTGGTGTTGGTGCTGATACTGGTGTTTAGTGGTATAATATTCAACAGCTGGAGACTTCTGTATGCGATTTGGGTGATTTCCTTTTTAGGTGGCATTCTTGGGTTATGCACATGAATGAGTTTCCTTCTTGGGGACAGTGGACTAATTCGTGCGACCAATTTTGTATTTGGTGAATTTGGTGGATTTCCTTAATGAGCGGGCTCTCTGGGAACCGGCAATCAGTTTCCTTAAGGATGTGGGTTCTGGATACAGGTTGCTGGTGTGACAGTGATTGGGTTTCTTATTGGGGCAAGCAGGTTGAATGCGGCAGGTTTCTCAGGTGCGGTCTTCGAATAGTATGGTTTAGCAGATGATGCAGGTTACTTGAATGATGCAGCTAAGCAGATAATACAGACTGAACAATGCGGATGAACAATGCGAATTGGCAGAATGCGGTGGATCGGCAGACTTAAACTGGTGGCTTATTCCTTAAGTGGCAGACTTCTTGAATGGCAGACTGATCTGTGGTTCAGTGAACTTAAACTAGTAGTTTATTCTTAAGTAGCAGATATCTCGAAAATGGCGGTAAACTAACTCAGACTTCAAAGTTACATCAGTTGACTGGCTTTGAGAGGCAGATTACTTGAAAACGGCAGACTTCTCTTCAGGCTTATCTGGCAAGCGAATCAATCTTTTCTAACGGAAAGTGGACCAAAGTAGAAATGAAGTACCAATACTCACAATCTCCTTTTAACAGTGGCTCATTGGCAGGCATATCTCCTAAGTGTTGCAATCCAATTCCTTTAGGACCAAGGGGCTTTTGGCAGGCATTTCTCCTAAGTGTGTTTGGCAGGCAGACTTGTTTTTTGCTTTGGATTCAATTTCGGACTGAGGTTTATTCACTCTTGTCTCTGGGGTATTTTATACATTGTGGTTGCTACCTGGTTGCTATTTGGCTAACTATAGATTGCTATTTATGGTATGTTGGGGGTGATAGCCACTGTCAGGGTAACAGCCACTATCAGGGTGACAGCTACTGTCAGGGATTTTTCCTATTTTAGTTATCTAGTTATTTATATAGTTTTCTGCAGCAATGGTTGCTGGGCTGGTTACTATGCTAAGTGTTCATATCATCTGGTTTGTTCACGTCATCTGGCTGGCTGTTCATATCATCTAGCTTGTCATCTGGCAATAATTCGGGTGATATGTTCTTGTGGTCTGTCACAATAGATATAGTATCTAAGTAAGAAAAAGTCTAATTTTTAATATCTACTATTAAAAATTATTATTGAAGATTTTTATATCTAACTTTTAGTAT
>RQIL01017999.1:0-20066 GCA_003951145.1 Jimgerdemannia lactiflua | reverse complement strand
CACTCTTACTGCAAATAACTTCCACTAACTTCCTACGGCCCCCCTCTCCAGGACCCCATCCCCTCTGCCAACCTGCCAGAATATCTTTCATCAACCACCACCACCTTGCCATCTTCTCTTCCCGTGTCGTCTTCCTTCCTTCCTCAAATACCGCCAGCCAGTGATCTGCCATCCCTACCCACACCACAACAATCCACCCCAAGGTGAGCCACTCATTTCCTACTCCCCCGAGCATTCTTGCCCGGAGCACATCCCACCTCCCCCGCACTCGTCCTTCATTAACACTACCTAGTTGCTGCCCCACCTCCCTCCAATAATCCTCCAATACCTCACACTCCCCAAGCCAATGCTCTGAGGTCTGCACCACTCCACCAGCCTGCCCCACTCCAATGCATTCTTCGCACTCGAAGTCCCCTCCTGCCACCAAATGTCCTGCCCTAAAGTTCAGCATGACATTTCGCCTCATAACCCTCCACCATACCACCCAGAACTTTGGGGGGATCCACTTCTTCACCTCAGCCCCCCAAGTCCATAAGCCTGCCCAGTCCCACTCCTCACCGATTTCAAAAAGTGAAATATCTATAGAAGGAGGAGTCATAGACTCAGACTACATAGGAGAAATCCTCCTTCTTGCCAGGAATCACAACCCAACAATTCCATTCGAAGTAAGGAAAAAGGATTGGCTAGCACAGATGCTCATCCTACCTATCCTTAACCCAAGGATCAAGGAAGTCACAAATATCAGACAAACTGAGCGAGGAAGAGCTGGACTCGGCTCTACAGGAAGAGGAGTCTTTGCAGCAACCAAGATTACCGAACTAGAGCACAAGAAGGAGGAGAGTCAAGACAAACACACTTACATAATCAGAAGGAACTTCCTCCTTAGGAAAGAATTAGCAGATCTCTTGCATATATTTGAAGATGTACTGGTGACAGACTTCAAGGACATCAAGACCAAGGAGCCCCTATTCTATCATGATGTCAACACCGGAGATGCAAAGCCAATCTATCAGAAGGCCTGCCCTATTCCACCAGCATACAGGGAATGGCTCAAGATGGAAATCAAAGAGATGGAGGAATCCGGTATCATTAAAGAAGCTAATAGCCCCTGGTCATCATCTATTGTTCTAGCACCAAAGAAAGGAAGCCGACCAGGAGAATTCGCACCAAGGCTCTGCACAGACTACCGAAGGCTCAATGAAGTCACAGAAAAAGATAGACAACCATTGCCCAATATCAGTGATATCCTCATTATGCTGGAAAATGAAGCATGATTCTATACCACTCTGGATCTATTCTCAGGATTTTATCAAATTGGTCTTACATCTGAAGCCAGCAAAAGATCAGCCTTTATCACTCTCAATGGAACTTATGTCTACCTCCTCATGCCCTTCAGAATGTGTAACACACCAGCAAGTTTTCAGCAAATGATGAATAGTATCTTCAGGGATGTTATAGAGAAATGGATAATGGTATATGTGGATGATGTGATCATCTTCAGTCGGATAGCCAAGGAACACTTGGAACATATCAAGGAAATCCTCGAAGGCTCTGCAAACATGGCCTCTATATCAAGCCCAAGAAATGCAAATTTGGAGAAGAAGAAATTGCATACCTCGGACACATCATCAATCATGAAGGAACACACAATGATCCTGCAAAGATCAAAGCAGTAGCAGTATATCCAGTACCTGCCAGCATCACTGAAGCCCGAGCCTTTATGGGTCTTGCATCCTACTACAGAAAATTCATCCACAGATTTTCTCATATTGTCAGTCCTATTTATGATCTATTCAGAAAAGAGGTCAAATTCCAGTGGACACAACAGCAGCAACTAGCCTTCAATGAGCTCAAGACCAGGTTGACCCAGGCTCCAATCTTGAGAAAACCCAACTGGACTCAAGAGTTCATCCTGCAGATGGATGCCAGTGCAATGGGACTTGGAGCTGTCCTCGCCCACAAAAAGAATGGTACCGAATATGTAGTGGTCTATCTCAGCAGAGGTACTCGTGGACCTGAGCAATCCTATAAATCGTACAAGCTAGAATGTCTTGCAGTCATTTGGGCCATAGAGAAGTTCCACTACTACTTGGCTGGAAGGCACTTCACTATCCAGACAGACCACTCAGCACTCACCTGGTTGCTCACCACCAGCGAGCCAAAAGGGATCTATGCCTGATGGATCATAAAGCTACAAGCCTATGACACCACAATCACCCACCGCTCTGGAAGAATGAATGCCAATGCTGATGCCCTCTCACGGATGCCCTGAAGGACCCAACCCCCATTCAATCATCATGAATAAGGAGCTGTACTATGGAATAATCAGCTACCTAGGGCAGCGAAAGATGCCCCCGCATCTGGAAGAATGGACAAAAACAATTATTAATCAGACCTGGAAACAATTCGAAACTGATGGAGAAATACTCAAGAAAGGACAGCAATTAGTCATCTCCGAGCACCGGAAAAACCAAGTAATGAAGAAAGTACACAAGCAAAGGCCATATAGGAGGAACAAACACATATGACAAAGCAAAAAGGACCATGTGGTGGCTAGGAATGGAAGAAGACATCAGGCAATTTGTCAGGACCTGTGACAAATGCCAGAAACAGAAACAAAATCAATGGAATCAAGCCCCTGGATCAGCAGACATAGAACCAATACCATTTGCCCACATTGCAATGGAGGTTATTGGTCCCCTACCCCTGACATTGACAGGCAACCAATATGTCATTGTGATTGTGGACCTATTTATAAAGTGGGTAGAGGCTGGCCCCTCAAAGAAGTCAATATATAGTCAATTGCCAATTTCCTTCACAGGGAAATCATCTGCTGATTCAAGACCCCAAAGCAAGTCACCACTGATAGAGGTACAGAATTTATCAACCAGTTCCATGAGATTCTTTACAAAAAGTACAAGATTCAACACATCAAGACCACAGCCTATCACCCACAAGGAAATGGACAAGCAGAACAAACCAACAAGACCCTCAAGAACGTCATTGCCAAGATCTGTGATGAATATGGAAACTGGGACCACTATCTTCCAATAGCGTTATCCACTCTGCGGGATATACGATCACAAAGCACTCATTTCACACCACGAGAAATGCTATTCGGAGAAGAAAGTTCTAGTGGAAATTTATCAGCAAACAATGACGCAATCTGGAAGCATGTGGACATGGAGATACGGAGATTACATCAAATTAGGAAAAAGCCAGAGGATAATATCATCAAGGGGCAGGCATAGCAGCGGAACAATGCGGAAAAAACTCACAAGCCTCTGGAGATTATTAAGATAGGAGATGAAGTCCTGGTATATTGGAATATGGTGGAAGCTTCTTGGTCACGAAAACTGGAGCCCAAGTAGGAAGGACCTTATCTGGTGCAAGATATAAAAGGGACTACTTTCCAACTACAAAAACCCTCAGGCACAATAATCCCCACCACCATTCACCGAAACTGACTCTAGAAGTACTATAGCAAATCAATGAAGTACAGCCACAGCCCTCTAGATCACTAGCACTACTCAAAGAGCTATAGAAAGACAGTGGTGCTCTATAGAACCACCTACAATGGACGAATCCTTTGACAGTATCCAAAGCATGGTAAACACACACTTGTCCTGGATCTCACACTTCAAGGCCTATCAGAACCGAACTGAGTTTCAGGAATACTTCAAGTTGGGACAACTGTTGAATTCAAAACCAGCTATGGACGGAGAAGATTGGATTCATGAGTGTCAGCTCTCTCATACTCAAATCCTCATTGCTACCAGAATATACCACCTATTCAAGGATGACGAACCAGCTCTAGCCCAGTTCCAAGGAGTAGTACCAGGAGATTTCAGCCAAGTTAGAAGATAACATTGGGAGAATGTGATGACACAAATTGCACAGTACAAGGAGATTCAGATAGTTGAGGCTTGGGAATTCAAGTGAATAGGATGTTTCAGGGATGAATCACCTATTCAGGAGGAAGTTGTGATGGTTGACCTGAAATAGTAACAAGAATCAGGGGAATAGACATTTGATGGTGGCACACAAATCCAATTCCCGATATAGTATAGCAGTCATTCTATAACTGTAGAAACTTTGCAAACTGTAGAAATTCTACAGATGTAGAGATCTTAGCAGATGTAGAGATCTTAGCAGATGTAGAGATCTTAGCAGATATAGAGACTGACTCATAGGAAACATAGTCATAACTTAGCCACCTCATAGCTAGTAAACTTGTATAAATAACCCAGTATCTTGGAGTGAATAAAGACCTCAGATCGAAAGTATTAGCATAAAGAACAAGTATACTAATAAAGGACCTTCCGAATTACCTCTTTGCCATATTTTGGCCTCATGGAACTACTGACTCTGGGAGTCAAGAAGACAAGAATTCAAGATAAAGAAATTCGATGTACTTGCTAAGTTTAGCATCTGCTACGTTACAATATCTTAGTAATCTTAGTTTGATAGAACTTAATAATATATATGTAGTTACTAAAATTGTACATGGTATCCATGATATGATACTTAGTCTTATGGAGAGAGTGAAGAAGGAAAACAGTAAGCTTGTCTTCTTATTTATCATCAATAAATCATTTCAAAGAATAATTCATATCTTGGAGTATAAAATAGGAACTTATAAGAAAGTTATATATATAGAGATATCAATAGGAAAAAGAATCTCCATATGGGAAGAAATGAGATTGATCAAAGAGACTATAATGCTAGCAAGAGCTAAACAGAACAGCTTTAGAGAAAGGATAGGACCTAATCAGTACCCTACTATCAAAGATGGCTATAGTGGCTAATATACTAAAAGAGAACAGACTGTTATAATATTAGAGTTAGGCATCAAGTAATATTTATTCACAAAGAGTAGAAGAGGACATTGTTGATATAAAAGATAGAAATGATAAAGATGAGAAAAGCAAAAAGAGATTAGTAAAAAATATAACAAGCTAAGAAATATTTTAAGAAAGCCAACAAGTTCACAAATCAATAAGATTAGATAAACTATTTTATAAAGACTTTAAACTAAAAAACAATATAAAAAACAAAGCAATAAAGCAAAGTACAAAATTATAGAAGATATATATTTGTAATATCTAATATAATGTAGTGGACGCTAAGTTGGGCAAGTACGTCAGATTTCTTTATCTTGAATTCTTGTCTTCTTGACTCCCAGAGTCAGTAGTTTCTTGAGGCCAAATGTGTTTAAAGAGGTAACCCTGAAAGTCCCTTTATCAGTTTACTTGTTCTTTTTCTAATACTTTCGATCTGAGGTTTATTCACTTGAAGATACTGGGTTATTTATACAAGTTTGCTTGCTATGAAATGGCTGCTGGGTTATGTGGCTCAGTTATGAGTTGTCTAGACAATATCTAAATTTCTAGACAATGTCTAGATACTATACTAATTTAGGATACTCAATCTCGACAATGTCTAATTTTCTAGACAATGTCTAGCAGGGACTGCTAACTATATGGCTATACTATTTTGGGACTGAGTGTGATCAAGTATCTGTTCCTTATTTCCTTCTTCCAAATTTGGCTATACCATCACAACTTCCTCCTGAATAGATGAGTTCATCCTTGAAGCATCTATTCAAACTCCCAGGCTTTGACAGTCTGTATGGTCTTGTACTGTTCGATTTGTTGCATCACTGTGTAGGCATTACTTCTCGCAGATGGGCTAGCACTGGTTCATCTTCTTGGAATAGCTTGTGAATCCTCTTGGCAATTGTGATCTGGGCATATGAGAGCTGGCATTCTGTGATCTAATCTTCTTTGGTCATCTTTGGGTCTTGGTTGAGTACTTGTCCGAGCTTGAAGTTCTCTTGGAACTTGGTTCTATGTTGATAGGCCTTGAAGTATGAGATGCAAGAGAGATGTGTCTGTACAATATTTTGGATACTATCATAACATTCCTCTATAGTCAGAGGCTCAGTGGTGTGCCATTGTCTTTCAATGGCTCTTTGGGCAGCACTAGTGATCTTGAGTGCCATTTCAGTACTCTTGTTGCTGGCCATGATACTTCTTGAGTTGGTTTCTGTGGATGGTAGTGGGAATTATTGTGCCTGAGGGCTTTTGTAGCTAGAAAGTAGTCCCTTTTATATCTTGCACCAGATAAGGTCCTTCCTACTTAGGCTCTAGTTTTTGTGACTAAGAAGCTTCTACTATATTCTGATATACTAGGACTTCATCTCCTATCTTAATAATCTCTAAGAGCTTGTGGATCTTTTCTGCATTATTCCGTTGTAGTACCTGCACCTTGATGATGTAATCTTCTGCCTTTTTCCTAATTTGATGCAATCTCTGTATCTCTGTATCCACATGCTTCCAAATTGTATCATTACTTGCTGACAAACTTCCACTGGAAATTTCTTCGCTGAATAGTATTTCTCATGGTGTGAAGTGGATGCTTTGTGATCGTATGTCCTGCAGAGTAGATAATGCTATTGGAAGATAGTGGTCCCAGTTTCCATATTCATCACAGATCTTGGTGATGATGTTCTTGAGGGTCTTATTGGTTCTTTCTGCTTGTCCATTTTCTTGTGAGTGATAAGCTGTGGTCTTGATATGCTGGACTTTGTACTTCTTGTAGAGAATTTCATGGAACTGGTTGACAAATTCTGTTCCTCTGTCTGTGGTAACTTGCTTTGGACTCTTGAACCAGCAGATGATTTCTCTGTAGAAGAAATCAGCTATTGACTGTACATTGGCTTCCTTGAGGGGTCTAGCTTCTACCAATTTTGTAAAAAGGTCTACAATCACAATGACATATCGGTTGCCTGTCAATGTCAGGGGTAGAGGGCCAATTACATCTATTGCTATGTGGGCAAATGGTATTGGTTTGATGTCTGCTGATCCAGGGGCTTGATCCCATCAGTTTTGTTTCTGTTTTTGGCATTTTTCACAGGTTCTGACAAATTGCCTGATGTCCTCTTCCATTCCTGGCCACCACATGGTTCTTCTTGCTTTGTCATATGTCTTGGTTCCTCCTATATGGTCTTGTTCGTATACTTCCTTTATCACTTGATTCCTCCGGTGCCCAGGGATGACTAATTTCTGTCCTTTCTTGAGTACTTCTCCATCAGTTTCGAATTGTTTCCATGTCTGATTAATAATTGTTTTTGTCCATTCTTCCAGATGTGGGGGCATCTTTCACTGCTCCAGGTAGCTGATAATTCCATAGTATAGCTCCCTATTCATGATAATTTTGTGGGAGTTGAGTCTGGGGGTTGGAGGTTCTTCGGGCATCCGTGAGAGGGCATCAGCATTGGCATTGGTTCTTCCAGGGTGGTGGGTGATCATGGCATCATATGCTTGCAGTTTTATGATCCATTGGGGATAGATTCCTTTTGGCTCACTGGTGGTGAGCAACCAGGTGAGTGCCGAGTGGTCTGTCTGGATAGTGAAGTGTCTTCTGGCTAGGTAGTAGTGGAACTTTTCTACAGCCCAGATGACTGCAAGGCATTCTAGCTTGTATGACTCATAGGACTGCTCTGCTCTGTACATATCTCGGCTGAGATAGGCTACCACATATTCAGTGCCATTCTTCTTTTGTGCGAGGACAGCTCTGAGTCCCATTGTACTGGCATCTGTCTGCAGGATAAACTCTTGAGTCCAGTTGGGTCTTCTCAAGATTGGGGCCTGGATCAACCTGGTCTTGAGTTCATTGAAGACAAGTTGCTGTTGCTGGGTCCACTGGAACTTGACCTCCTTTCTAAACAGGGCATAGATAGGGCTGGTAATATGAGAGAACCTTCGAAAAAACCTCCTATAGTAGGATATAAGTCCCATGAAGACTCAGGCTTCAGTGGCACTAGTAGGTACTGGGTATGCTACTACTGTCTCGATCTTTGTGGGGTCTGTGTGTGTTTCTTCACAGTTGATGATGTGTCCGAGGTATGCAATTTCTTCTTCTCCAAATTTGCATTTCTTGGGCTTGATGTAGAGGCCATGTTTGTGAAGTCTTCTGAGGATTTCCTCAATATGTTCTGAGTGCTCCTTGGCTGTTCAGCTGAAGATGATCACATCATCCATGTATACCATCATCTATTTTTCCATAATATCCTTAAAGATGCTATTCATCATTCGCTGGAAGCTTGCTGGTGCATTGCACATTCCAAAGAGCATGTGGAGATAGACTAGGTTCCATCAAGAGTGATGAAGGCTGATCTTTTGCTAGCTTCAGGTGTAAGGCCGATTTGGTAGAATCCTGAGAATAGATCTAAAGTAGTGTAGAATCTTGATTCATTCCCCAGTATAATAAGGATGTCACTGATGTTTGGCAATAGTTGTCTGTCCTTCTCTGTGACTTTGTTGAGCCTTCTGTAGTCTGTACAGAGCCTCAGTGTAAATTCTCCAGGTTGGCTTCCTTTCTTTGGTGCAAGGACAATAGGTGAAGACCAGGGGCTGCTAGCTTCTTGGATGATATCAGATTCCTCCATTTCCTTGATTTCCATCTTGAGCCATTCCCTGTAGGCTGGTGGAATGAAGCAGGCTTTCTAATAGATTGGCTTTGCATCTTCTATGTTGACATCATGATAGTATAGAGGCTTCTTGGTCTTGATGTCCTTAATATCCATGGCTTGTACATCTTCAAATGTATACAAGAGGTTCTGCAATCCTTCCCTGAGGGGGAAGTTCCTTCTGATTATGTAGGTGTGTTTGTCTTGGTTTTCCTCCTTCTTATACTTCAATTCTGTGATCTTAGTTGCTGCAAGGACTCCTCTTTCTGTAGAACCAAATCCAGCTCTTCTTTGCTCAGTTTCTCTAATGTTTGTAACCTCCTTGATTCTCGGGTTGAGGACAGATAGGATGAGCATTTGCGCCAGCCGATCCTTCTTCCTTACTTCAAATGGGATTTTTGGGTTGTGGTTCCTGGCAAGGAGGAGAATTTCTCCTACATAGTCCAAATCGATGACTCCTCCTTCTATGGATATTTCACTCTTTGCCAAGATGCTCCTTATCTTGAGGATTCTGACATGGTTTGGTGGGATGGTTACTTTGATTCTTGTTCCCAGGATAGTGGTGGTCTGTGGTTCGAGTATTGTGTGTATTGTAGTAGATAGGTTCATTCCTGCTGCCTTTTCTGATTTGTACTGTGGTATGACTGCATCAGGGTGGATCCTTTGTATCTTAATAGTGATATCTTCATTCTCATCATCGCTGTCATCCAATAGCTCTGGTAGTTCATCTTCTGGTTCCTTCTGGTTCTTCTTGGCTTGTTGGTCATCTTCTTCACCTCAATGATACAGGAGTAGCAGCGATCCAAGTGCTGGGTGCAGTACATTCTTTCCCCATGGGGGCACCTTCCTAGTGAGGTGTATCCATCTGTGATCCTTATGTACCATTCTTCCTCTGTCAACTGCTTACCTTTTCCTTTCTTTGTGGTAACCATGTAGGCTTCTTCTTCTTGCTCTTCCTCCATCTCGGGGCAGACTCCTTTGTGGATGTTGATGGGAATTCAGATCTTTTTTCCCTGGTAGATGATCTGCATCTTCTGTAGACTGAGATCAATCATTGCCTTGGCTTTGTGAAGCCATTGATTGCCGATAAGGATATCATAGTTGGTTGCATTGGTGACAATGACATCCACTGGGATAGTGGCTTCTCCAAACTTGATTGGTACATCTCAGATCTTTCCCAAGGGTGTTGCTCATGTTCCGTCTGCTGTGACAAACACCAATTCGGTGTCTTCTTCTATTTTCCAACCCAAGCAGTCTACAGCCTTTTTGGTGATGAGACATCCTCCTGCTCCAGTATCAATGATGGCTTCGAAGACTCGGTCTTCAATCTGGTAAGTGGCATAGGCTGATGTTTTCTGATTGTCTTCACTTTCTTCACTTGAATCTTCTTGAGCATTGTTGGCCTCGACTATTCTCCAACCTTGGTCCTTGCCAATATCCGAAATTCCTGTCCTCATTTGTTGCCTGAAGGTTGGAATTTCTGTGAGTTGGCTGAAGGTTGCATTGACCTTTTGATCCTTGAGGTCCTTGAAGAAATTATACTTGAAGGTCTTACTTTTGTGCAGTTTTTGCTCCTTCTTGCCTTCGCTTGATGGGGTGGTGTTTCGAATAATATCCTCTACTACTTGTTTGAGTTTGGCATCTTATTCTAGCTCCATATCTTGATCTGCCTCATTCTGTTGAGTCTCTTTCTCAATAACTGTTTCTGGCCTTTTTGTTTGTGTCTGGGCTTTCTTGGGAGGTCTGCCCACAGGTTTCTTGTATGGACTGGATCGAATGTCCTTCTTGCTTGAGGTAGCAGGATAGGCTTCCCATTCCTCTCTCTCTTCCTCAGATTCTCTGATCTCTTCAAAGGTGATAGTATTCGCTGTTTACAGTTTCTGGTAGCATTGCTTGAGTTGGCCTTGTGCTTGGTTTCTGTTATGTATTCAGAGGCATAGTGGCCTTCTTCTCCACACCTGTAGCATGTTACTGATCGTCTGTCATTTGTGGTGGCAAACTTCTGTACTGGCTTCTTCTTGAATTCTTTGACCACATCACTGAGGTATGCAGTCATTTCTGCAAACAGTTTGGCCAATTCCTCCATTGGGTCAGCCTTGCACTGCTCTTGAGGTTGTGGTTGTTGTTGAATATTCCTGTTGACCACAGTGGCCGGGACTGTGTTGGTAACTCTTGGTGCTTGTTCCATTTTTACTCTGGTTATTCTTTCCATTGTATTATCTTGAGGGTGTCTGGCAGTCCAATATCTTTGGGCATAGGTGACCTTCTGTGCCAGGTCCAATGCTACTGGGGTGGATCGAATTGCCAAGGTGATTTCTTAGTGAATGCCTTTCATAAAAGTATTCTCAGCCACTTGGTCTTGAACTGCATCGGGGTAGTCAGCAAGGACTATCTGATGTCGGATTCTTGTGTAGTATGTGTTTGGGTCTTTGGACATTCCTTGACAGATAGTATTCAATTGATCTTTGAGTACTTGTTTGATTTCGTCTATATAGTAGATAGCTCAGAGCCAGGTCTTGAAGGCCAGGAGTCTTGCTGGATCATCAGCTCCTTGGATGTTGGCTGCAGTAAATGTGGTTCTTGCTGGGCCTCTAAAGCTTATGGGGGAGTAGGGCTACTTATTGTGCTGCAGTTAAGATCCTTACAGCAGCATATTGCTCGAAATCATTAATAAAGGTGATGATTGATTCATCAGAGGTGAATCTGTGGAATATGGATGGTCTTATATCCATTCTGTCTGATTGTGTTGTATGGGTTCTTGTTGCAGTTGTTCTTTGTTCAGCTTGAAAGTGAGGGATTCATCTTGAATCACCAGCTAATGGGCACCAAGTTATAACATAGCAGATGCTAAGTCAGGCAAGTACGTCAGATTTCTTTATCTTGAATTCTTGTCTTCTTGACTCCCAGAGTCAGTAGTTTCTTGAGGCCAAATATGTTTAAAGAGGTAACCCTGAAAGTTCCTTTATCAGTTTACTTGTTCTTTTTCTAACACTTTCGATCTGAGGTTTATTCACTTGAAGATACTGGGTTATTTATACAAGTTTGCTAGCTATGAAATAGCTGCTGGGTTACATGGCTAAGTTATGAGTCATTTAAACAATATCTAAATTTCTAGACAATGTCCAAATTTCTATAAAATGTCTAAATTTCTAGACAATGTCTAGATACTATACTAATTTAGGATACTTGATCTTGACAATGTCTAATTTTCTAGACAATGTCTAGATCAGGGACTGCTAACTATATGGCTATACTATTTTGGGACTGAGTGCGATCAAGTATCTGTTCCCTATTTCCTTCTTCCAAATTTGGCTATACCATCACACTAACTAATAGAATATAACCTACAAAAATCCTCTATACCACCAATAGACTTGTTGAGGAAAAACCAAGTACTGTCTTAACTCAAAAGTAAATCTGACTAAGTAAATAAAAAAATAAAATGAAAGGAAAATATATGATTACTATAATTATCAGAAAATATCTCATTGATCTCTGTTAGAGAGAACCTAACTGTGATATAGCAACTAGAAATATATATAGTATCTATAGTATAATTCTTAATCTTATGAAGAGAGTAAAGAGACAATTGAGTAAGCTTCTCTTCTCATTCATTATTAGTATACTATTTGAATGAATTATCAGTATCTCAGAATATAGAATAAGAGCCCTCAAGAAGATTGAATAAATAGAAATACTATTAGAATAAGTGATCTCCACATTAGTAAAAGTGGGGTTAACTAAAGAGACTATAATACTAGATAGATGCTTAGCAGATCAGCTTTGAAAAAAAAAAATAGAACTCAATCAGTATCTGACTAATAGAGCTAATTATAGAGGTAATAAACTGAATGAGAATAGAAATAATAGAGACTTATTTCTATAATAGTTGATTCTAAAGAAACTTTTAAAGAAATGAGTATATAGTATAATGATTATGGTACTATAGGAGCAAATATCTTTACTAGTCCTTAAAGGCAAATTGAGAAGTCTAGGACTGAACTGATCTATAATAGATTCCTAAGGCCTTATGGTAAACTATATAGAGAGAGAACTAAAAATTGTTGCCAAACTTACTATACTAGTCCAAATAGACTTGAAATATACAAATATATAGCAGAGATCTAATATATAATAGAGGAATATATAATGATCAAGATTGAGTAGCTAATAGAGAACTGATCAGTAAAGTCAATTATTCAAAGATTGCATCATCAAATACCTTCTCAGGATACTTTAATATCTAAAGCCCCATAGTGGTCTGAGGTAGAGAACTATGAAGAAGAAAGAGGTCATATTTCATCTGAGATCTGATATATATTCAAATAATGGCCAGCTTGACTATTGATGACTAGAGGGAAACTTGGAAGTAGTAGAAGCCAAGAGTATACTTCACATTATCTATAGTTAGCTCACTAGAAAAGAAAATTCAAAGCCATTAATGATATATAGAACTCCAAAATATATATAAGAGAGCAGTAACAGACAGGGCTTACTTTTAATCTGAATAATATAATTGGCAGGACTTATATATATAACTATACTTCTTGAGATTAAGTTCCATATCATTTGCCATAAACCAATCTTTATAGAAGTCAACTATTATCTGCTCTTCCATAGATTGCAAAGGGTAAGTATAATATCATCCACAAAGAAAAGTCTGAAAAAGAAGACATTATTATAAAAGATGACATTAAAGGAGATTATAAGGTTATTAATATATATATTAAAGAGTTAAAGAGAGAGGAGAGAGTTCAGAAAAAGACCATGCTTAGTTGGAATTAAAGAAGTAATAAGGTTAAACACTACTACCTAATACTAGTAGTAGTTGAATTTTTAAATATACTTAAGAGATCTATATCAGTACCTTTATTTACAAATACTAGAGAATAAGTCATAGCAGGACACTATTATATATCTATTAGGGATTCCAAATGACACAATAGTAATAATTCTTCACCTATATCTCATGAGAGAGTAGGGTATAAAAGATAGTAGAAAAATGAGCCAAGAAGCTACTCTGCCAAACTTTCTATAACAGTGGAACCCAATTCCTATTTTGTAGCTCTGCAATCCTTTTCAACTTTAGGTCCAGAGGTAATACAGCCTCTTAGAAAAGTTCACAAGTCCCAATCCTCCTATTTTGACTACTGATAACAGAACCTTACTTTAACTTGACTTCAGCAATCTGCCCAGGTCCAATCCTTCATCAACTTCAATAACTGCTTCACTATCTAAGTCAGAAAGTCCAAATAGTAGACCAAATACTATAGTTTTAATATCTAGTAAGAATTCAGTAGAGTAACTCTCTCTGCCAGAGAAATATATCTATCATCTCAATACTATAGAGAGTTTCTCCAAATAGTAATCATGGTCTTCTACCATATCTTTAGCAGAATGAATCTATATACTGAGAGGAATATCTCAAGATATCAAACTTCTCACCTAAGGAATAATGCTTTCAAAGATCTTATTTCCAATAATTTATTGAGTGATATTTGATATAGTGATAGTAATATTAAAATGAAGATAAGAGGAATTTACTAAAAATAGTTGTGTTAAATTAGAAATTTCTAAAAATAACAAATGATAAAATAAGGGTTAGGGTTAAGTATTAAGTAATAATTAGTTTTGGGAAATGAATTGGTTTGAGGGGATATTATTGGTACAATGCTCCTCTCTGGAGAAGCAGTGCAGTATCTGGGGATCTTCCTTTTGGTGTATGGATCAGTCCTGCCCAAGGCCTGATGGAAGGCCAAGGTGGGAGTGTGGGGAGATGTACTGAGGAGCTGGAGAGAGTGACATATCTCTCTGGCTAGTAGGGTGACTATTTTGAATATTTACTAGATATTGCAGCTGTGGTATTTGGCATACCATTTGGACTTTTGGCATGAGTGGTCAAGAGGCTGCTGAAGCTAGCAAGAGAGTGAATTTGGGTAGGCCACAGGAGTCAGATTAAGTAGAAGGTCTTGATGATGCTAGTAGAAAGATGGGGCCTGGGGCTGGTGGATTTTCCAAAGCATCTGTACTGCCTTTGTGCCTGGTGGTTGAAAGAGCAATGATACTGAAAGGGAGTAGATGGGTCCCATGGATGCAGAAGATGTGGGAGGCAAGATATGCCCCCTAAGGGTCTTTGAAGACCTTTTGATATTGGTAGAGGTGGGAGGAAGTAGAAGGCTCTGATATAGAGGGGTCTGGTCGGGGGTGGCTGAGAGGGTATATAGAATTGGCATTAGGTAGAAGAGCCACATTGAGTGGGGCAGCAGGAGAGAGGGGGATGGCAGTGGTATAGCTTGCTACTGGGAGGGGTTCCAGCAATAGACTTTGATCAGGAAGATGGGGTGGAGAGTCGGCATGATATAGGGCAGGACCTTTGGCCAGAGAGATAGCAACAAGTGGGGATTTTGGAGGAGTGGGACTGGAGAGGACTGTGGACAAGAGAGATGAAGATAAAGAAGTGACTACTCTTCAAGTTTTGGATAGTGTAGTAGAGATTGCTGAGGTAGAATTTGATATTGAACTTCAGATCAGGTCATCTGGTTCTGGAAGGGGTCTTTGAGTGTAAGGAGTGCCAAGGAGTAGGGCAGGAGGGGGGGGTGGTGCAGACCCTGGAACATTGGCTTGGAGAGTACAAGGTGGTAGATGGATTCTGAGGGGTGGTAGAAGATAGATTGGGTGAGTTCTACAGGAGTTGTTGGATGGGTTACTGGGAGATGTTAAAGAGAAGAATATTGGGGAGCATTGGTCATGAATGGCTTATACTGGGGTGGGCTTTGGTGATATGGGTAGCACTTGTGAGTCACTGGCAGGCAGTGTTTAAGAAGGGTACACAGATGTCAAAGGAGGAGAGGATGGTAAGGTGGGAGGGATTACTAGTTGTTTTGCTGTCTGGGTGGCAGAAAGGGTGGGGCCCACAGAGGAGTTGCTGTTGGAAATTAGTGGAGACTATATGTGATAAGGGTGAGAGAAGGGTACAAGTTGTGGATAGAGAGGTTGTATTTGTAAGGGTAGGGATAGAGAGGTGGGTGATAGAGAGCTAAGATAGAGTAGGCATCCTCTCTCTGGTAACTTTCACATTATACAAATTTTCCATACACACTTTCAACATACTTCTCATTGTTTCTTGGAGAGAACTCTTAAGACAATGGTGACTAAACAGGGTTATAGTAAGTATACTGGTGTGGGAGATGAGCCAGCCTTTAAAGGGCAGCATGGCAAGGAAGAAGTAGGTTTGGGGCCAGGGTTCTTTGGCCTGTTGACAGGTGGAGGAGTAGGAGGGGGGCAGGAGTCAAGCAAGAAGGCTGGAGACTGTGGGGCAATGAGCTTTGCAGCAGCAGTCAAGAACAGCAGTGGGAGAGAGGTGACTGAGAGATAGAAGATAGTGGAGAAGGAGAAGAAGAAGTCTGAAAGTTCTGGAGGAGTGCTCTCTGGAGAAGGGAAGGTGGGAGCTGGGGGAGGTGTGACTGACATAGTGGCTGCAACTGCTAATGGGAGTGTGATAGCCAATCTGGGAAAAAATCCAGATATGACTGCTGATGGTGGCAAGGAGAGCCAGGAGAGATCAGGGCCACTGTGTAGAGATGATCAGTCAGAGGGTATAATAGGCCTGGTAGTAATTCCATTGCTCAAAAAGTCAATCTCAGAATTTGCAGTCACAGTGAGCATCCAGGGCCTATCGGTGATAGCAAAGATGGTTTTGGGGTTACTGGTGAAGCAGCTGATAGATGTGGTGTCTATGAAGTTCCTAAAGGGGCTGGAGAAAGTTGAGATTGGATTTGTAGAGAAGAATCATCATAAATTCAAGGTCCTGTACATAAGGAGTACAATGTATACTGATGTATGATTTTAAGTTGATGGTATTGAATATATGAAACTGTACCTGTGATGTCTGGTACCAAATTTTGGTACAACCAAAAAAATGTAAGTCACACCCAAGGAGTATAATGCATACTGATGTACAATTTAGGTTGATGATATCATATGTATAAAACTGTACCTTTGGTACAACCAACAAATCATATACATACAACCCTTTTTTGAAAAGTATGATTTGGAAATCTGAGGATGGCCAACATACAAACTTTGGTAGTATTTGAAGACACTAACATATGACTGATAAAATCTTTTGGATCACTGCTCAGAACCACATTTTTTTTTATTTGAGTACTTGCATATGATGGTCAATCTACATTTTTATATCATACTAGAATGTGTCCCCATCCCCAAATTGGTCCATGTCATACAGCTTAACTTGTTCGAGGTCTGGGTCACTATGTATTTTTTTGAGTCATTCGGTATTACTGGGACACTCCACCTCTGTCTCAATCTTCTTCTGCAAACCCTTTAAATCCAATTCATGCAGCTGGACATACTTGCAGATTTTTCCGAGATACTTGTAATACTGCTCAATATAGTCTTCGCTTTTAAATGGAGCATGATATCAGCTATCAGATGATATACCTAAATAACAAAGACAGTAAGAAAGGGAGGCATCTCACAAGTACTCAAAAAACATATAATAGCAAACATAATAACATACTAATATGGTTATGAATAAAAGTATGTAATCGTTTATATCGGTATGATTGACATTGGAATATTTGGCTCTTCTCTCAAAAAAAAGGATCTGTATAGTATTCCAGATGATTGGTCCTATAAATAGACCAGATGGTTTCCCATGAGCCGAGGAAGGCCAGTGCTGCTGTTGATCATAGATACGCTCTTCTTATTATGCAAGATTGGCAGCAGTTTGAAGATGAATTTGTCATTCACCTCTAGGCCCTTTAATTTGGTCTTCCGGATCTCCTTTGCATTCTTATTACTTGCTTTTGGAATTTTCGTGATTTTATAGATGGTGATGATGTGATGGAATTCCAGTTGAAGGATGTCCTTCACAATTGTTTTTACTTGAGATGCCATTCGATGGAACTATATCATATACAAGGATGATATAAGAAATACATGAAGATGATATAAGTATCCGAGATATGCAATATACAAAATCAGGTATGATGAACTGAATTTGGGTTTTCATTGCCTACTTTTGTGACCAAAACTTTGGATTTTTGAAGTTCCTGAGGGCGAGCCAGGAACTCAAGCTGGGAATTCAAAAATTTGCCATATTCAATATCTCCAAAACTGGATCCTCAGATCACATAAGCAATTATCGATAGTCTGGCTTGTTCGAATTTGTACAGCGAGATGTTGAACTTCGAGCATAATGTCTCCTGAGACAAATTCATTTTATCACCTTCATTATCATCACTATCTTAATGCATGCTATATGAAATTCTGATATCATTAGCCAAAGTTCAAAAGTATCCCAATACATAAAAGGCAAACTCTACTACTTACGAGCATACCTGGACTTGGTCGTGACATAGGCACTAGGCTTCAAGAGCGGCTGCATAGGCTGAAGCTAGGCATGTGGGGTACACTGCATGAAGAGAGCATGCTGTGGGGCATACTGTAGGGCGAGAAGAGCATGCTGCATGGACTGCCATGGGGCGAAGAGAGCATGCTGCACAGGTTGCACAGACTGCTGTGAAGTGAAGAGAGCATGCTGTATGGGTTGTACATGCTGCTGTGGGGTGAAGAGGGCATGCTGCACATGTTGTATGGGCTGCTGCAGAGTAAAGAGGGCAGTTACATGTGCTATATGGGCTGCGGTTGCAGCTGCAGAGTAGGCTGTATGACAGACTGCGACTGCGGGGCAGGCTGTATGGGCTGCTGCACAGGCTGCTGTACAGGCTGCTGCATGGGCTGCATGGGCTGGGCCTGCTGCACAGGCTGCATGAGCTGGGTCTGCTGCATGGGCTGGGTCTGCTGCATGGGCTGGGTCTGCTGTATGGGCTGCTGCATGGGCTGGGTCTGCTGCTGCATGGGCTGTAGCTGGGTATGCTGGGTAGGGTGCATGAGGGCATGCTGCATGGCAGGAGTATAAACATCAAATAATTACCCAAGTACAATTCATTGTATGGAGTTGCTCATTTGTTTCATCACCTTCTTCAATGAAAATAGCAGTTTTGGCCTCGCTGCCTTCTGATTGATATGCTCTCTTTCTTTGAAGTATCTGTTTGGCAGTAGTATACTTTTTGGCCATGATGGAGTTATTGGGGGGGAGGGGAAGATGGGGTTATTAGGAGAGGGGAGTTCTTCTTCAAGATAGAAGTGGATACTTATAGGAATACATATATGTTGAAGCCAGCAACATAATATCATACTGCAATAATGTTGAAGTCAGCAACAAAGATCAATAATGTAAGTGTGAGAGCATTAATAAGCTTAGCAACCTCTTGCAAGTGCGAGCTTAGGTTAGCGAGCAAGCTTGGGTTAGTAAGCAATTGGGTTAGCGAGTGAGCTTAGGTTAGTGAGTGAGCTTGGGTTAGTGAGCGAGCTTACAAGCTTGCGAGCTTGGGTGAGTAAATGCAAAGATCAATAGCACATCAGCTTGAATATATGAAAATTGTGTAATGTCAAGGAGATCAATTAGATAATTGGCATATGTGTATGACATCAGTCAGATCCTATGCATCAGTCAGATCCCATGCTCAATTGTCAAGGTATCAGGAAGAAGTTGGAAGAAGTTGGAGGATTCCAGATATACCATATTAGTAGTGCCTAAAGTCCTGTTGACGCAGTCCTTGTTAACCTATTATAGTCCTTGTGTATCATCTGCTAATCTGAGTATTCCTAATGTATATTAGACTGCTTAATGTATTCTATGTAGTATGTGTAGTATGATTGCAGATTACTAGGAAGATGATATAGTTTTTTTTCAGGCTCACTAAGCCACTAGAGGTAGAAATTAATATTTTAGAGATGAGTTATTTTTCTCTGATATTCTATAATGTATGATTATAAAATACTAGGTAATATGCTAAAGCTGATTTATGGTCCTTGTGTATTATCTAATGATACAATGTATTCCAGTATACGATTTTGGCAGTATCAAATTTCGGTACTACCAAACAAAATCATTTTGTATATCAGTCTCTCAAAATCTTTTTGCATATTATCTGCAATATACAGAACATATTTAAAGATGAATATTATACTCTCAAGCATACTTATGGTATGTAAATTTAATCTGCCCTATCAAAACATACCAGAATGTATCTCCAAACTCAGTCATGTCGTAAAGCTGGACTTTTTCGAGATCTGGTTCACCTTGCACTTTTGGCTTAGATTGCTTGGTATTGTTTCAACACTTGACTTCTCTCTTGATCTTCTTATGAAGAGCCTTCAAATCCAATTGATCAAGCTGCACATACTTATGGACCTTCCCAAGATACTCATAATACTTATTAATATAGTCCTCGCTTTAGAATGGACACATAATGTCTGTAATCAAATGATACATCTATAACAGACAAAAGTAATAAAGATGAAATATCATAGTATGTACTTAAAGCATCTCACAAGTACTCAAATAACATACCAATATAGTTCCAAAGGTAAGTATATGATCATTCAATGTCTCTATGCGATCAATGTTTAAACCCGAAATATATATATGTAATATATGTATATGTCTTATTTGGGAAGTCCGAAAAAGGAAAGGGGTACGAAAAGGGAAAGGGCTATAAAATCC
>RQIL01017998.1:0-10400 GCA_003951145.1 Jimgerdemannia lactiflua | reverse complement strand
TCTCTCCCCCACCCCCACTCTCTTAAAAACTATCTCATTGCTGATCACCCACACTCATCTCTCACTCTTACTACATATGACATCAACTAGCTTCCTTTGGCTCCCCTCCCCAGAGCCCCAGCCCCTCTGCCAACCTGTCAGTATATCTTTCATCAACCACCACCACCTTCCCATTTTTTCCCCCAGGGTCAACTTCTTTCTGTCCTCGAATACTACCAACCAGTGTTCTGCCATCCCTACACACACTGTGATGACCCACCCCAGTGTGAGCCACTCATTGCCTACTACGTCTAGCACTCTTTCCCAAAGTACAACCCACCTCCTCAGCTCCTGCTCCCTATTTACTCTACCCATACACTGCCCCACCTCTCTCCAAAAGTCCTCCAATACCTTGCACTCTCCTAGCCAATGCTCTGGGGTCTGCACCACCCCACCAGCCTGTCCAACTCCCAAGCACTCCTTATACTCAAAGTCCCCTCTGACCACCAAGTGCCCAGTCCTATAATTCAGCATCACATTTCGCCTCATCACTCTCCACCACACCACCCAGAGCTTTAGGGGGATCCACTTCATCACCTCTGCCCCCCAAGCCCATAGGCCAGACTAATCCCACTCCTCTCCAATCCCTACTCCCTGCCACCCAACTGGCCAGCGGTCCAGGCTAAAGCCCCATTGGCTATCTACCCCATTACCAAGGTAGAAATCAATTACCGGTGACCCTTCTAGCAGTAACTTATGCCACTGCCACATCCCTGGTGCCCAGTGCTCCTCTGCCATATTCCCCTTCCATTGAAGTCCAATCCTATGACCTCTCTCAATCACTCCCCACCAGAAACCTCGATACCTGAGCCTCCTACTACTGCCCCATCTGACCACCTCCAAAAGGTCTCCAGATGATCCTCTGGGGGCATAATTTGCTTCCCACACCTTTTCCATTAAGGGCACCCACCCTCCTCCTCTCAGCACTGCTGCTCTTTGGAGCCACCATGCTCGCAGACAGTGGAACTTCTTAGGAAAGTCCACTAGTCCTAGGCCACCATGCTCCACTGGTAGCACCAGAATCTCCCAGCTAATTTGACTTGTCCTCCCAGCCCAGATCCAATCCTTTGCCAGCCTAAGCAATCTCTTCACCACCCAGGCTGGGAAATCTAAGTGATATGCCAGATACCAAAGCTTCAACATCCAGTAGATATTCAGAATCATCACCCCTCATGCCAATAAGATATGATGCCCCCCCCAGCTTTTTAGTACCTCCCCTCAAGCTTGCACCTTCCCTTCCCACCAAGCCTTTGGCAGCACCGACCCATATACAGAGAGGAAGATGCCCAAGTATCAGACTGCCTCTCCTGCTGGTACCACTTTTCCTATGATATTACCACCAATGATTCCATTCTCAAGCACCATCGTCTCACACTTGTGCCAGTTCAGCTTCTGGCCTGAGCATCCTTCCTACCAGCCAACTGTCTCCTTGAGCTCCCCCACATCTTGGACTGAGCCCAGCCCAACCACCATGTAATCCACAAAGGCACCCACCTTCCAGGTCACCCCTAATACTGTCAATCCACCAATCTGCCTCCTAATCCCATCCAGAAGTGGTTCCAATGACAGAGCATACAGAATAGGAGACAATGGGTCCTCTTGCAGCACTCCTCTCCCCAGTGAGAATGGAACTCCCTGATGGCCATTCACCATTATATCAGCCTTGCTTCCCTCCAGCATCTGCACTATGGCCCACCCTAATCTCCTTGGGACTCCAATTCTATCCAAAACCTTTGCCAACCACACCCATCACACTCTGTCATATACCTTCTCTTGATCCAAGAAGACCAACCTTCCATCCACCCCTGCTGCCCTCACCCCTTCAATGATGCCATGCACCCATGCCATGCCATCCCTAATCAGTCTTCCACCAATAAAGCCATGCTGTTCCTCCCCCAGAACTTGCTGTGCCACTGCCTGTAGTCATGCCACCAGTACCTTTGTTATCAACTTCCTATCCATATCCAGAAGCATGATAGGTCACCAGTTCTTCCAATTCTCTCTCAGCCCCTTATTCTTATAAAGGAGTGCCACTAGTCCTAACTCCTGTCCCCCTATCCAATTTCCTGAGTCAATCATAGCTCCACACATCTCCTTCATCTCCCCAAGCATACCTTCAATATTCACCATTTTCTTCCAGAAGTCCCATGGCAGCCCATCCTCCCCTGGTGCTGTCCATTCTTTGTAGCTGACAGCACCTTCGAAGTTTCATCCTCTTGAATGGAGTGGGTCAGCTCCCCCAGCCCCTTGGCCCCTGGTGGGGTCCACTCCTCCAGAAAGCCTTCAATAGCCCTGCCATCCTCTCCTCCCTCCTCCTCACTCCATAGGTTTCCCCATTGCCCCTTGAGTGAACCTAGGATATTCTGCACCCCTGTCACCATCTCCCCATCTTCTCCTATAATTTCTTCCCACCTCTGCCACACCTTGTGTTCTCTTAAAAGCCTGGTAAGAAACTTCATAGGTCTTTCTCCTTCCTCCAGCCCCTGCCACCTCAGTCGCACCACCATCCCCTGTACCTGTAACTCCTCTTCCTCCCTTATGGCATCCTTCAGCTCTTCAATTTCCTTCTCCATTCTCTCCATCCTCCACTCTCCACCTTCCTCCTCAGCCCCCTCCCAGCCCCTAGCAGATGCCAGCAGGAGGCCCTCCAGTTGGCATGAGATTTCCACCATTTACTTTTTCCTAATCCTCCCCTTCGCTCTCCCCACCTCCCCCCAGTACACCTGTGCAGCAACCTTTAGCTTCAGCCACTGATCCCCTATGACCAATCCTTTCTTTCTCCAAAGTGCAATACTATCTGCCACTTCTACCCTCCATTGTTCCCACACCACCTTGTCTTTCAACAAGGCACAGTTAAGTCGCCAATGTCCAGGCCCATCCCCACTCTCCCCAAATGTCCCCTGCCTCAATATCCCCCAGTGATCAGACCAGGGATACCACATCACCTCCAATGCCTTCCAGATGTCCATCCCCCAACAGTCTGCCATGAGGATCCACTTAATCCGTGTTTCCAGTCCATGTACCCAGTGAGTATAGACTGCCCTATTCCCCCACTTCTGGCACTCTATATCTCCCAACACACTCAGCCTCTCCATCTTCTCCCATCTATCCAGTCTCCTGCTTCTACCTGTCCCCTCTAAACCCCCATCAGAACAGTCTACAGTGGCATCCCTAACCATATTAAAGTCCTCTCCAAGTATGTCAACTCCAGCTTCCACCAAAGTTCCACTTTCCAATAGCCTCTCTATCTAAGTTATTCTCTCTCCTCTTTTCACCAGACAATAACAAGAGCCCACCACTACTGGCCCCTACCCTGGCCTTGCCCATATCCCCTATAATAATCAATCTCCCCACCCCCTTGTGTCTCTCAGTTCCCCTTTGCCTTTTCTTATCAAAATTTCAACTTTCCTCACCATTCAGCTACCCCTCACCA
Organism: Jimgerdemannia lactiflua; assembly: GCA_003951145.1. Classification (NCBI taxonomy): domain Eukaryota; kingdom Fungi; phylum Mucoromycota; class Endogonomycetes; order Endogonales; family Endogonaceae; genus Jimgerdemannia; species Jimgerdemannia lactiflua. Next base: position 6,928 of record RQIL01017998.1, on the reverse strand, counting down.
TTCTTTTGACCAGTTTAACTTGTCTACCTCATCTTTACATCTCACATCCTGAAGTAGAAAAACATCCACTTTCAAATCCTTAAGCTATGCAAAAATGTTTTGACATCTCCCTGATCCCCTTAGCTCATTGACATTGAATGAGAAAATATTGGTTGTACTGTTCATATTGAGGTATGTATGAGTTGCATGCCCACCCTAGATCTCTATATCCTGATCCATCCTGGACAGATCCAGATCCCTCTTAGCTTTCAGCTCCACCTCCTCCCTCTTCTTAGCCTCCAGTGCCACCAAAATTTCTTACACATCCTCGGTGTCCTTCTCTTCCATCATTGAGCGATAGTCCTCACATGCTGTTATCCACATTTCTGCTCCATTCCAGGCATTCCACCCCCCGACTACCATCCTATGTGCCACTCCTTTCAACTCTCCTTTCTATCAGCATCCACCTCATACCCCTTATAGGCAATAGTCCTCACATGCTGTTATCCACATTTCTGCTCCATTCCAGGCATTCTACCCCCCAACCACCATCCTATGTGCTGCTCCTTTCAACTCCCCTTCTCTAGCAGCATCCACTTCATACTCCTCATCCTCTAGTAATTTTGCCAAGTGCATCATCACCAGCTTCCCTACCACACCAACTCCACACAGAATATCACTCCAGTCTTTCTCACTCAGCAGTTGAAAGTCAACATCCCCCAGCTTCTCATCTGCCAATTCCATCATCAACCTTTGCAGCCAGGGCCCCTCTCCCACCTGCTCACTCCCTGGCATCATCGCTCTTTTTTCCACCATCTGTGCTCCATCCAAGCTTGTACTGGCTTCTTCATCCCACTCCTCATCTGATGCATCCACCAGGCTTTCTCCAGACACCCCAACTACCCGACCCCCCAAGGCCAATTCTGGGACCCCAAATTGGACACTCTTTGCACCCTTCATCATGACATCCTCTATTGCTGCCCCTCTACCTCCAGTAGTATCCCCAGGCCTCTCATTCTCCTTATTCTCATCAGTCTCTCTCTCAGGCCCCCAGTCCTCAAAGAGATTCTCCTCCACAATGCCTGCCTCACCCTGCTGGGGGGCATGCACAGAGGACATAGATCCTTCAGACCCCTTCTGCCCTCCACTCCCCTCTGCATTCACTCCTGACCCTTCTTTTTTTCCACCCACCCCAAGTCTCACAAGGAGCTCCTGCTGCTGCTTCTTCCCCTGAGCCCTTTTCCATAACATCTTATCTACTCAAATATTTTTTCCATTGATGTCCACCACCATCATCGCCATTTCAAAGGCTCATCATGCTTTCTCTCTCTGCTCCACTACTCCCTCCAGCTCTCAAAGCACCATCAATAAGTCCTCCTCCTCCTCCTCTGAGCCCCTGACTCTAGAGACCTTGCACTCAAAGGGCTCCCACTTCAGTACTCTGGGTCAATCCCCTCCCTTCCCTGTCGCCTCCTTTCTAGCCATTCTCAGCCATACCTCCACATTCCCAGTGTAGAATGACATCCCTTTCCACATCTGAAATCCAATATCTACCACCTTGCCATACTCTTGCATTGCCCTTCCAACCCTCTCCTTTGTCTCCTCCATCAATACTGTTGGGACCCCTTTGATCACCAGATGCACCACTCTTGGGTCCCAGTACAGACACCTTGCCATTGGGATAGTGACCTCTCCAACTCGCACCCCTTTAGCCACTACTGCCAATACGTTCTTCCTTGACAAATCCAACTTCCACTCCTTCCAGCCCTTTCAGGAACTTCACCGAGGCCACCTCACTTAACTGCCTACCCAGAAGCACCAGTACTGCCCTAGCTGTCACTGCTAGCCCCCAGAAGCTAAGCCTAACTACAAACTCTGATATGGACTTCTTGAGTAACAGTGCCATCACCAGCTCTATCACACCATCAGCCAGGTCCCCTTTGCATGTCACCAGTGATCCCCCAACCAGCCCCTTGGGTTGATCAGCAGTCACATCTCCTTTTTTTTCAGATTCCCAGTCCCGCCACTATCAGCAGTCACATCCACTCTGCTAGCCCCCCCTCCACTCATCTTCTGCCCTCCACTTGTCTTCTGCCCTCCGCTGCCTGGCCTAGCATTCCCACTGCTGCCAAGCTTCCCCTTTGCCCCTCCAACTTGCTGCCAGCCATCCTTATTGTCCCCTCCAGCCCCACTCTTCACTGCTGCTGCAAAGCTCACCAGTCCCTCACTCCTCTCCTCTCCTCCACCTCCTTAACCACTCTCCACACTGCTCCCAACTGTTGCCTTCCCAAAAGACCCCATCCCCAGTCCATACCCTTCCTTCCCTTGCTTCCATTAAAATGCTATACCAGGTCTTGACCTAGTACGCCAACTGGGAGATTGAATTGTTGCCATTTTGTTTGTTGCTTTTTCCAATAAACCATTCAAAAGTGTGTTTAAAAGTGTGGGTAACATGAATGGTAGTGGAAGAAGTGAAGAGATGGTTGCCATTGGTAGGAGAGCATAGGAGTTCTATCTCATAAGTCTAATAAAAAGCCCAGTAGACAGGGTACATATTCCAGTCCTCAAGGAGGACTGGGATAGGGCAGGAGACCTTGTTAGCAATGTTGGAGGTGCATTCCTTGGTCATATCAGCATTTAGGACCATCTCTGCCAGCCAGTCATTCATGCTGCTGTGAAAACTGATGGATGCTCGGCATCTAGCAAAGTCACTTGCCACCCACCAAGATATGCAAAGGGCCAGAAGTGCATGCATTTTCTTGCTGTACAAGACCCAAGTCTTGATGGTGTCATATGAGTCCAGAGAATCCAACCACTAAATAAGAGAGATGACATCTCATTGGCGAGACTTGTTCTTGGGGAGAGGGGGGTATAAGTAGCTGCACCCCAGATAAATGGGCAATGGATTAGAGGGTTGAAAAACAAGCATCATGTATTGATGGTGTCTACTGTCTGATGGCAGTGCATATGCTGTGGGGCTGATGGGTGCTCATTTCCTCTTGGAAGAGCTGTGCAAAATAGTTAATCTGCAGTTCAATTGATGTATACATGGGATTGATATGCCATTGATGGTACCAAAGAGCATAGTGTTGGAAGGCAGATTCATAGTTCTTGTGAGAGGAACTCCAGATGCTGGCCCAAATAAGCTGGCAAGCCTGTGGTGCCAACATTGTGGTGTCTGGAGATTGTTGCTGATCTTCCATGCCAGGGCAGCCCAATGCATCATCCAGATTACTGGCATCATCATCAGAAGTTATTGAGGAAGGTAAATCAGCGGTACTGTAACTATGCTGAGAAGTTTGGGCCACCAGCTCTGTTACATCCAGAATAGTATAATGAGTATCAGATGCTGGCAGTGGTCAGTCTTGATCTTGTACAGGACCTGATTGATGAAAATCCAAGGGAGGTTCACATATGTGCCATAGGCTGGCCAAGGATGTCAAAAAGCATCTATCCCTAGAGCATTGGGGTCTCCTGGTGGCTGTTGTCTGGGTCATCATTCGAGAGGCAAAGAGGTCCAGAGATATAGGCACTACCAGAGGAGATGGTGGAATTACCAGGGGTTCAGTTGCCAGCCATTAGGGCAGGGGCAGATCCAGCTCAGGAAGTCCGCCAATATGTTCTTGATGCCAGAGATGTGTTCTGCAAAGAGGAGGATTTTCTTCATCAGACAGAGGTGATAAATCTGGGCTGCCATATTATTCAGATGGTAGAAAGAGCCCCCCAGCTTGTTGATAAAAGCCTTCATGGTCATATTGTCCATCCAAATGAGGACCATACAACCCTCCCAATATTGGCCATTGATCTTTAAGGTAAAGAGGACCATCTTGAGCTCATGGTAATTGATGGATTAGTACTGTTCCCAAGGGGTCCAGGAGTCAGTTGCCTGGTGTGTGGCCTGGGAGATGCTGGCAGTAACATCAAAACTCCACCCATAGTCACTTGCATCAGTATCAATAATAACTTCAGGGTGCTCAGAGAGAAGGGATCTGCTATTCCACTCAGTCAGTTCAAGGGACCACCATTGTAGGTCATCACAAGATGTTGTGGAGATGGCCATCAGGCCATTCAAATTATCATAGTTGGCTCATAGAGCCCCTTGAATGTCCCAGATAAGGGACCAGATCCAGAAGCAGGCTGGGAAGACTGCCTGAGAGGTGGAGTTGCATAGGCCCACCAGGGAGGCAACCTTGTGTATTGGGATCAAAGTAGTGGGGTGAAGAAATGAGGTGGTTTCCTTGTGAATCTTGCAGAACTTGTCCAGGGGTAGGCATAGTGTCATCTTGACTGTGTTGATCAGGAATTCTAAGAAAGTCTGTTGTTAGCTGGGTTCCCAGATTCATTTTGTGGGGTGCAGGAGAAATTCCAGTGCCTCCAGGTGGTGATGAATGATTGTCCCATATTGGAGGACCTCCTTCTGAAATGAGGCCAGGAGGCAGATGTCATTGATGTAGTAGGTTAGCTGGATGCCCTGCCACCGGAGGGGCTCTAGAATGGCTACCATCATCTTTGTTCATATCCAAGGGGTAGATGATAGCCCAAATAGCATAGCCCTGAACTTCGAGTTGATTTGTTGCCAACAGAAAGCCAAAAACCATTAGTCATCAGAGTAAAGAGAGATGTGGAGGTAGACATCCTTGATGTCAATCTTGATGGGGTGGTCTCCTGGGCAAACCATGTGGCATAGGGTCTGAATGCCTTCTATCTTGAAGTGCAGTCACTTACAAACTTGTTCAGGGTATATATATCAAGACAAGCATGGACCTTGTCAATCTGGAGAATGGTAAAGATGTTGGAAAGGTAGAGCAGCTCCCCCAGGGGGGTAGCGTAGATGGCATCCTTGTCCTAGAATTCAGTGATGGCTGCATCCACCAAAGCTCTTTCCATCTGGGACATATCCCGCTTATAAGAAAATCAGGGTCTGGTCTGGAGGGGGTTCAGGGGACTTACTCATTCAATTCTATTCTTGCTGTGGGCTGTGTTGATTGCTTAGCAGTCTATGCCCAAGGTCTCCAAAGTGGACTTGGGAATTGTAGCTAGTTGCGCTCCTATCTTGGATATAACATTCAGTAATTTGGGGGCAATTGTATAGTAGATAGAAGGGCTCAGGGTTGGGTGGTCAGTTGAAGTGCACCTTGTACTGGGTGCGGAGCTCAGAACCCCCCACAGTTATTGGCACTTGAGGTGCAGGTTCGAGAGCTGGATGATTGTTAGCAGTGGTCAGGGCAGTGGCCACCCCACATTGCATTTCCCTGGCTGTGGCCCCTAGAGAGAGTTGACCCATAATGGGAGGAGCCTCTGCAGTGACTGGATTTGGCTATATTGCAAATGATGCTTTTGGTGTTTGGCATTATCATAGAAACAGCAGACAAAGTCGGTGCCAAAGAGGTTGCCATCAAAGTCAGTGCCCAAGGCCATGGTGTGGCAAGCAGAGAGAAGACCAGAGGACCAGCCAGCAGCCTTGGCAAGTTCTGTGCAGTGGCAGATTTGGCCTCATGGAAACCAATCTGGAGTGAGTCTTGGAGTTTTCCACTAAGAGGGGAATGACAGCATTATTGACTAGCCCATGATAGATATTGGCCCCGTCCAAGCAAGGTTCAAGGGCATGGAGGGTGATGGCAATCAGATGGAGGGTGTTGTAGATTGCTTGCTGGGTGTCAGCAAGAACCTTGTCTGCTTCCTGAGCTGCTTTGAGGAAGTCATCAGCAAATGCTTCATCGATGTTAGGGATGCAGAAGATGCCCCACCTTGGCTGGGGTTATGGCAGAGGAGCTAGCAGGGGTAAGATGGCTTCAATTCTATCCTGGGAGACCACATTGGTAAATGTAGGGGGGGCATGGTATTGCCCAATGGCTCTTGTTTGAGTGGCAGTGAGGAATTTGTCATCTCTGCTGTCCTCATCATAGAGGTCCATTCCATCAATAGCATCTCTGAGGTCAGAGGGTTCATCAACCTATTGTCAGAGGAACAGGATATCAATAATGCATCATCATTCCCTACTCTTCACAATCTCTGAATCTGCTGGAGGAGGGTGGAGGCTGACCACAACAGCCTCAGTGACCTGATATAAGAATTCAGTGTGCTCAGCCTGAGTGGCCTGGTCACATTATTGTTGGATTTGGTCATCATTCATAATCTCACTAATAATGAAGGTCATGTAGAAAAAAATGGCGAACTGCCAAAGCTTTCAAAATGGCTAAGGGATGGACTCTATGAGAGTCAAGACAATATTATTGCTATTTTTACATGTGAAATATCTCATACATATGTCTTAGACAGATGGATTTGCAGATGTAAGACCATGATTAAGACAAATTAAGCATGCCAAATGCTTTCAGGATGGCATAAACCAACTCTGAAATAGTCCAGAACCAATGATGCTTAGTCAATAGTGAAATTCAGTTCAGAGTAAAGCTTATGTATAGTGTGGTATGCAATTTGTATCTCTAATTGCTTCAAGCATGGCTCAATGTGCCACTTGTGAAGTGTGTTCTGTATCTCTGGGTTGAATGCTGCACTGTTCCTTCATAGGTCATGTGACTAATCATTCAAGATGTCATAGTAAGAGTCATTCATATTATATATCTTGTTGCTCATTATTGCTGTATTTGGGAGATTCTTGTCTTGTATCCTCTGGCTTGGTATTCTGGGTCTTGTATCTTAAATTCCTAGGTGGGCTTGAGTTTTGTATCTTGAATGCACAGTCTGTGTCTGATTTCTGTGGCAAGAGAAATTCTTCAACTCAAGCATTGAGCATCCATTGCTCTAGTTATCTTGTTTCTTAGGATTAATTCATCTCTTGGAGGCTGGTATATTTCTCACTTTTTAAACACTAACTGTTCATTTGACTAAACACATGCTGACTGAGATTTATTCACTCTTTCTCCAAGTTTACCTTATTATAGTTGCAAGAGCTAAGTTATTACCATTGGTTTTTTTTTTTTTTTTT
>RQIL01017987.1:0-10403 GCA_003951145.1 Jimgerdemannia lactiflua | reverse complement strand
CCTATATAATTTTTTTTAATACTTTTGTTTTTTTCTCAATTCTTCGGAAGTTTCTGGTAATTCTCATTTCTTAGGATTTAATTCCTGCTGACTTCATCCAGAATTATCTTCATAAGATGGATTTGTAAATTTCATAGGTGATTCTCTCTTTATCTAAATACTCTTTGATAATTTTGGTATCTGTTATTTTGAAGACATAAGGAGCAATTTTTTCATCTTGTTATCTTTTCAAGATACTTTTGATGGTACTGTAATCTTTAGGCTCCATAGTGGACTTGATGTAAATTAGTTTCATATTTATAATTTTTTATACAGTGATAGTCCTATATATTTGATGTGGGAGGTCACATACCACATTTTTGAATGATTGCATCATAGCCATTATCTTACACGACCTCTTTTTGTACAATCCTTGTCTGTACACTCCAAAATCTGTGCCTCTTCTTCCTATATTTCTATTAATCTGTTTGCTTTGAAATCTCTCCTGAAGTCTCTGTTTTTTACAATTAAGGAACCTTTAGCAGTACTAGACATAAAAGTTCTTGACTGGTGGCATTATCTGAATCTGTCTCAAATGGCTCACCAATTATTATCTGGGTTAGACTCGATAACCTGACTCCCTGCTGAGTGACATTTATATAACAATGGACAAGTTGCACAATGTCAACATAATGCATTCAGACCAATTCAGACAAAGAGTACTCTATTTTTGTCTTCCAGTACACATTGTGTGTGCTAATTTTTTGGGGGAGGGAGTGTGTGTGTGGCAATGTTTAGAAAACTAACACACAAAACAAATATTTCGAACAATAATAAAACTTTTAATAACCAACAGATTTTGTATTCTGGCTTGTTATATTTATCTTTCATTGGCAGCATGCAAACAAGTTCTCATCATAGAGTATTTCCTTCCTTGGCTTGTGCAAGTCATGTGGGAATCTGGTTCCCGAATTGTACTAATCCGATAAAGTCTAATTTGCATAGTCTAACTTTCTTTTGAAGCACCTAGTGAAGCAGCTTCCTAATAACAAGTTCATTCCAGTAGACAGTAAGGCAAGAAACATAGTAGTAAAGTTATTCATCACTCTCAAGGACTTTGTCTTCCTTGAGTCCTTTTGAATCTCAAACTTTAATAAGATTTATTTCCTCCCAGATTTGGTATTGGTGATATGCGAATATGGTCTCTTGTGCCGATTATGGTTACTCTGAACTGGCCCATTACCCCCCCTTTATATTATAGGAATTTTTCATTGTTCTGTCTGTTCTTCTCTGTCCTACTCTCTTTCTCCTACTCAGATTCTTTGGTGGATAGCCTTTACAATTCTAGCCATTTCCATACCATCTGAGGACAATTACTAGTTTACGAGCCATAATTTACAGCAAGAGAGTTCCATCTACTTGTAAGTAACAATAATATCTCTATACTCCAAAGTATTTTCTCTGTTTCTCTCAGAGTTGCTGGATTCGATCAGTAGTGATAGCATTCAGTTCCATAATGTTCAGGAGATTATTATTGAGCTTGATTTCATGCCACTCACCATTGGCCTTGCACACACTTATCAATAACATGCAGACCTCCTTCTATCACTATCTGAGAATGTTCAAGACATACATCACTTTGCTAATGTAAGCTCTATTAGTACTTCAAAATTGTTCTTTCAAAATATAGACCATCTTCTATGGAACCTCAGCAACAGTCAATCACCCCTGCCATAATTGAGGCTCCTTCAGTCTCAGCTCAGTCTATTACTATGCTGAGCAAAAAAGAATAAAGAGAGTACCAAACAGTGAGGAGTTTCTGTCTATAGCTAGACAGGTATCGATATACTAATGACCTTGAATATAAGTTTTCATCATATTATCAAGTAATTAACTCTTGCTCTGTACCTTTGATAGCATGCAAAATGTCTGAAAAGACTACATCCTGAAGATGAATCAAACTTGCCAACACTCAACCAAACTCCATCAGTCCTGACATGAGGAGTCCTAGATTTTTGTGAAGAGGGTGGCTCAAGCCTTACCTTTTTACAAGCTTCTGATGGTAAATTCATGACAAGGGTGAATGAAGTATTCGGTTTGGCCTCCAACAAACTTTTTGCCAAGGAAAACCTTCGACGAGCGACAAGATGGCTGCATTTCCAGGGCCTGGTTATGTCTGAACTCACCTCAGAAAGCAAGCCTACTATGGCACAGCAAATCATATGATATCTCAGAAATGAAGCACCTTACAGATTTTATCTCTGTCTGCCTGATGGGAATACTGTTGTCCTGAAGGAGTTACTTCTACTCATCACCATTGCTCATCTTTATGCAATCAGGGTCATCATTTTTTCTATGCAGAGAAAGCCAATCAAAATTGTACCAGCTACAGATGAGGGGTGCTATACAGTTGTGTTTTTGAGACATCAAGATTCGATACTATCAGTTGGGGAATGGTACCCACTTGAACTGGCCAAAAATTGGATCAAGTAAATAGCTACAGTATATATGACCTCCACCCCACCAATGGCCTCTCCAGCTGCAGTCAAAAGGCCTCAAGGAGCAGCTCTTAAGTGGAAGGCATCTGCAAATTATGCATCGATTAGTGATAACACACTAAAATATTTGCTGTGCATAGTAATGTAAGTATAAATCATTGTTCTTTCATTTCATTTTTGGATGGTTTACTTACTGCTTATTTTTTTCACTTTATAGGAAAGAGCACCTCCAACATAACTATGAGAAGGAAGTAAAGAAGAATCCCACACAGAAGAAACTGGATGATTTCAAGAAAAAAAATATTAACCAGGCTTTGCTACCCCAAGACTATGTCAAAAGTATACTCAAGAGACTCGGTGAGACAATAGATACAAGCAACATAAATGGACTTGGTTTGTCTACACGTCTCAGAAAAATTAAAGACCCTAGCATAGTGTGAATATGGAAGAAAGTAGTGGAAGAATATCTGACAGCCATTTCAATAAATCTCACAACTACTTCCAACATCAGTACTTCTTCAGCTGCTACTTCTTTGCAGAATTCTGGTTCTAGGACGGTCTCGGCAGAACATGATGAAGAAGACATGGGTGACAACTACCATATTGTTATGACTACTCTATGGCAGATTGTTCAAGACGAGCAAAGCCTGGCTGATATAGAACAGCAATTAGTTTCTGAACAAAAGGTCATCCATCAAGTATTCAAAGCTTTCTGCAATATTATTTGAGAGACCACAGACATGGTAAGATTATTGTTGCTTTAGAATATTATAGTGTTTATTATTATACTAACATCAGGTTATTTCAGGAAAAGTATATTCCCTCATAGGTAATCCAGATGCTGGATGTCTAGATTTGGCGAAGGTTTTCCCTCAAGGCTATGATTTCGGAGAGCACAATTCCTTAGTCAACATAGCCTCAATTCCAGGGAACATATTGGCCTTGATTGAGGCTGGGTTCTTCTCTTTTGTTCACTTTGAAAACCTATTTTATGGTTGCATTGGAAACACAGTGCGAACAGAGTCTGAGTAAGTAGAAATTATTATGTGAATTTCTACGGTTTGTAATGTGTGGACACTATAATTATTACAGTTTATGGTATTAATCTTATTTTTATTTTCCTTAGGCTCTTTGCACAGATCAGAAAGGAGATTAATTCGAAAAAAGCAGAGTCTTTGACAATTGATGGTGTGACGAGTCACCACGCAATCCGCCAAGCATCGTTGAAGGAGGTATATACATCCGGTGGATGGGTGACATTTACAGCCAGAGTTTGCGCAATGCTATCCGAATTCTCCTTCGCATTCACCTCGCTCCAGCCAGGATGGCACGGTATCAAGCCACCCGACTGCGGAAGGCCAAGAAAAAGCAGACAGAAAAGGAGCAACAGGGTCTAGACCGACGTTTCAGAAATCCAAAGCACCAGATATCGCGCCTTATGGGCGAACTTGGGATGGCCATTATCAATGATCGACCAGCATCCGTGGTGCAAAAGATTGGAGAAAAGTTGCAACAATCATTGCAGCTGCCTGCCAGGGACGTACGGCGTGGAGGTGAGGGGAGTGATCAGGACATGGCTGTCAACACAGTATCTTCAGATGCTGAGGACACAGAGGAGGAAGAGGAGGAAGAGGAGGAGGATCAAGATCAGGAATCATCTGCGAAAACCATCCGGGCTCTCCTGTCCATCGTGAGGATGCTTACCGAGTCAGGAAAGATTCAGCAAGTTGTTACAAGCAACGACATCCAACACGCTGCGTTCAAGGGAACAACGTTTACAGAGAAGGAAAAGATGGTAGCAGCAATGATTGTTAATTTTCTTCGGCCATTTGTCCAGCAACGCACGGATGACAATCAATTCCCAGAACCTCACGTTCTGACACGCGCGCCATTAGCAGCATTAGCCAACATCATTGCAACTATCACTGGCTTTCCCTTTCTCGTTCGAAAAGTGTCGATCAACTCACAGCAAGGCTCTCGTGCATTACACCTCACTGCTGCCAGTGTATATGATACATTTCGTGGACAGTGGGATATTCCGGTTGATGATATGAACTGGATCACCAACTCCTACCAGGCGGGAAAAACCAAAACTGCCACTTTCAGAGCTTTTTTTAATACGAATCGGATAGAATCACTTATGGACTCGTATGGACTTCATTTTGCCTGGAGGCTGACTTTTGTCAATAAGTGGACTGTACGTTTATTGGGGAAGGCAAAACCTGGCAAAACCTTCCTCAAATCAAATTATGAGGCAAGGAAGAAAGGCAAGATTAATGTCACCAAGTCCACGCCGACCACGGAAACGCCGACTTTGGACCGTTCGAAAATGGAAGCATTGGCCGAAACCCAGGTATCACAAGTCAAACACTTGACCAGCACACTGAGGTCTTTGCGCAAAGAGATTTCACAATTGGAGTTGAATCGGATGGACATTGGCTGGAAGGTCAGGAAGTCACTGTGGGATCCGGGTTCTGACGGCTACCGTGAGCTGAAGGAAATCAGGCGGGATATAGCGGTCAAATGGCTTGAAGCCATCAAATTAGAGAAGACACTTGCAAGGGCCAGAAGCTCATTGTACTCCCTAAACAAGGCTTTGCGAACAAAACTCGCCGCCAGTGCCACGACCACTACTTACACCACTTCCGAAAACAAAATTAAAGAGGACAATATAGAATTTGTAAGCATTTATTATGGTTCCCTGTTTTTATTTTATTTTATTTTTGGTTCTTATCGTTCATTCTTCTCCAATATAGATGGATCTACTTCCTGCGATCATTAGGCATTATTCATCAGGGAGAAAAATTGTCTTTGCTGGAACTGATCCGGGGACTGTTGTCACCTCTACGATGATACCAAGAACTCTAGACGAAATCTTTGGTGACATCAACCGCTTTCAAGCCATTTCAACCGAGGGTGTCTCTAATACGGAGGCCACGCCGTATTCATTCAGCGTCGAACGGCTTCCTAAGCCCAACAAAATCACTGCCAACCTGATCAACAATGTCACCTTCCTCAAGAGCCACCAAAAGAAGCACCAACAACGGCAAAAGAGTAATGTAGACGGAGTGACCCAGCAAAAAAAGTTGGCCAAGGAAAGTCGGGAGAGAGAGATTAGGACTAAGCGAGCATACGGCAAGCTCACGGCTCAAGAACGGAGACGCATTCGCGCTCACGCGCCGCCTTACCAGCAGGCGCTGAAGACATTTGAATCAGAGCACCCAGACACCGCTGCGGCGACGTCCCAGCTTCCCTCCGGCAAGCAGACCCCAGCAGTGATTCACTGTATCGGGCATTGGCAGGGGATCAACAGCACTATCAAGGGACATTGTCGAAGAGGAATGAAGAAAATTCGGGAGCAACACCGCGTCTATGGACATGTTGGTATCACAAATGAGTACAACACCTCCAAAACATGCCCGTTCTGTTTCTCAAGAGTCGTTCTCCACCGGACTCGTCGGACTATTGATGGAAGGAAGCAAGTTGTCCGCTTGAATGGTGCCATTGAATGCGTTCACCCCCGGTGCCCAGCAAGGAGGATCAACCATACTACCAGAGGAAGAGATGCAAATGCAGCTGCAAACATCGCTCTGTCTGGAGCATCAGTCGTTCTAGCTGCTGACTGTCAACCTCTTCCTCCATTTCGCCGCGATGCCAATCACACAAGGTACAACCTTGCAAACGAACTCCTTTCAGTCGTGACACCAGAATTGGTTCCCCGTCCATTCGAGATGAATGAATATGGTGAGGAAGGAGTTTTTTTTATTTTTTTATTTTCCTGACTGTTTTATTCCACATGCTCACTTTGTCTGGTTTTGTTGCAGGACGCCCCATATAACAAGCACATATGGCCAGATGATAGAGGTAGATATTTAATATTGTTAATAAATTTTAATCAATATATGGTAAACTGAACTATTTTAGTAGTAAATAAACTGAACACTTAAAGCCGGCAACAGCCGGGCGCTGAGAAGTTGTAATAAGGCTAGGACTCGAACGGTTAACCAGTTTATGGCAGCCTGGGCGCCGATATAAGGGACATTCAATTGACAGTAACGATCGGGCGAGCTGATAACTCGCTCTTACTCCAAACGGTCATTCAAAGATATGGCCGGCAAACAAGCCTATCGTTCAACCACTGAAGGACTCTTGTTTTCGCGAACGGTGGAGTCGAACGAACTCCCCAATAATTGCAACTTCTATACTGGTTCACCAGAAACGGGAAGAGATGTGGGCACAAGTGGACCACGAGAGGTATGTAAACGCACGAGTGGGCGGACGAGGCCTCAAGTTTATAGAGGCGAAGTCATATTCCTATCCTCGGGGTCCGAAGGGATGCCACAGTACTTTTACGATCAGCACGCGCGATGTAAGATCATTAACTCCCAATGCCATTGCGGTAAAAAGAAAAATAGGGCTCGTGCGAATGAACGGAGTGGGGTCCGGGAAATTCTTCACACTTAGATTCTTCAGTACAATCCTAATATCAGGACATACTACAAGTGTTGTGCGGACTATCGAGGTATAAGATTCGCCACCGGTTTTTTGTATGTGTAAAAGAGATAAGATTATGTAGGGCCTACGGAAGAGGGGCGAAAATTTCCTCTCTTGTGTCTGAAACATATTACTTGGTCAGTGCATCGATATATTGACATCAAAAATGATCCAAAGTCAATTCCCATGTCAGGGGCATTTTGATCAACTCCTTCCCACCTCCTCAAACTTCCACTGCGACCTCCACCTCCCTCACCAAACCCTTCATGAAATCCTCATCCGTGCACTTAAGATCGACATTCATAGTGGTCTTCTGTATCCCCTCTTCGCCCTCTACCACGGGTACGACGACATACTTGACGAGACCCGCGACCTGGTACCCCTGCCATCCACGTCCGTAGAGCGACGCTGCGCCCGGCACAATTTCGACAATGTGGGTTCGGGTGGCGCGCGTGATGGCCTCGAGGGCGGCCGTGAGGGCCTGTTGCGTCGATTGATCGGCCGACTGCCTCACGAGAAAGCTCACGTTGCCTTGGTACGAGAAGTCTGAGATACTGTCGGCTAGGAGAGATGCGAAGGCCGAAGGCTCCAGGCGCGGGATCGGGAGCATGAAGGTCGAGACCGAGATCGGGATTTCGAAGGTGGATTGACAAGAGGTCGATAGCAGGTCGTTGATGGCCTGATGTCAAGGAGAAATCATTGGGTTGAGATGCATGCCATCAGAAGATCTTACAAAATATCCCAGTCCAACACCAACTTTCAACATGTTGAACATACCTTCACATCGAACTCCACATCCCCCCTGAAGCACAACCCGATTCTTGGATTCCCCACAACCGTGAACTCTGCCACTCCCTCCTTGGTCTCGCCGACGCCAATCTCGCCCACGATCTGTAGCCCATCAGCCGCCACGTCCTCCGCGGCCACGCCATCCGCGAAGTGCTGCTGCACGTCGAACGATTGCGTGAAATGAAACCGGACACCAGACGCCACCGACGCGTCCGATTTGTTCGTCACGCTCAGCACAAGCCGCACGACTGGCGACGTCGACGACGACTCCTCACCGGCCGGTGGTAACGCTGATAGTGCGAGCGTGTACGTCTATGATGAGGAAGAGACGAGGCGAGATGGTTGATCAATACACGCTTGAAATGGTGATGGTGACTCGAACAGAAATATGGTAACACTCACCACTGAGAGAACATCATCGCTGTACAACGCATACGTGTCGCTCACGAACGGCACGTTTGGCTGCTGGTCCTCCTCATGCGGGCCGTCAGGCACGGCGACTGCCGCGAACGTTGGGTCCGGAGGATCATCAATGAGGGCGCTTTCGGTAGCCTGCAATCGGTTTACAACCAAGACACGTTACCGCCACCGTTTCCATCCGCCCAAAACGGAGGGACAATAAATCGGCCGCAAAACACACCTCTTTCGCCTGCTTCTTCTTCTTTTTGGCTTTCTTCTCTTCCACTGCCGGCTCCTCCTTGACTGCCACCGGCTCTCCTTTAAGTGCCCCTTGCTCCTTAACCTTCTTCGATTTCTTCGATTCTTTTGCCTCCTTTGCCGGCTTGGCCTCCTTTTTCGCCTCCTTAACTACTTTCGATTTTGATTCCTGCTGATAGGAAAATTGAATGGTCAAAACAGCAAACCAGATGATCCAAACGAGCCATCACCGGATAAATAATCAACAACCAACCTTCTTCTTCGTCGGGATAGACGCCACTTCGGTTTTCTTCTTCAACCTCGCTCGCTCCTCCTCCCGATGCCGTAGCTCTTCTGGGCTAGAATACGCCTCGATCTGTGGCAATTTCTGCATTCGAAATTACAGTATCAATCATCTCGTCCATCACACTACTCCTCCCCTATCCTTCTTCTCCAAATATTACCTACAAAACTCCCCCCCACACCCTACCTCGTCATCCCCCAATGGCGTCGACAGATCGATGCTCATCAGCCCCGAAGTATCGGCGTCCAAGATCCCCGCCTTAGCCTTCTTGCCGCTAATCGCCGAGAGGGATCCGCGCTTCTTAGCAGGAGCGACCTCGTCCTCACTTGCGGACATGGCGGCGCCCTCGGGCATCTCCTCCTCGGCGTAGATAATGGGGGCCGGCGGGGAAGAGGTGGGTGTCCTGCGTGAGGATCTCTTCTTTTTGGAATCTTTGATCTCCAGCTTCTTCGACGCGACTGTGTGGAAAGGAGGGTGTTAAGCAAGGTCGAGGAGGAGCGGTTTTGGTATGCGGATCGGTCAAACGTACCAATCTTGCCGGGACCGATCTCGTCCAGGTTCAGCTTCACGATGGGGATGGTGTCCACGTCAAAGTCGTCTTGCTTTCCCAGGCTCGCTGTAGACCCCTTCATGGGCCGATCAGCGATGTAGTACGGGTCGTGCTTGAGCCGCTGAATGCGCTCCGCCTGGCGCTGCACGTATAAAAACATGTAGGTCGTTTCAGTCTACTTTCCGAACCCACACCTACCCAACACCCGCAATCCGATCCATACTGACCTTCTCCCTCGACGTAGCCTCCTCCTCACTGTCCACAGCCTTTCCCTTCCTCCCTTTCTTCTTCCCCTTCTTCTCCCTGGACGTCTCGTCACGCTCATATGCGTACCCGAACGAGACCTCAGCCTCGCTCTCGGCACCGCTCTCAGGCAGGGGGTCGTTGATCCAGGCGTCCAGATCCAGTCCCTCAGGGATGGGAACCTTCTTCTGTGCCTTGGGCGCCACGGGGTTCAACTCATACGAAAAGAAGAGGTTGGGCAGCACTGTGAGGATCGGGTGCGCCGCCGTCAATCCAGAAGATTGCGCGCTCGAGAGCAAGTCCAGCGTCATAGTCAGAATTTCACGTGCATTGCATGCCTGGTGGAAGGGATTGCGGGAATAGGTATGTTAGGTGGATGGGAGCGTGGAACATACCATTTTTATAGGAACATAATCTATCTTGTCCTCAAAAAAAATCTCACGTGCACGGATACTCACTCTCTCTTGCACCTCGAGATCCACGCTCCTGCAGAACATTCCAACCTTCTCCCTCAGCACCTCGGTGACCTTGAAAAATTCGGACTGGACCTCAGCGTCCCACTGGTTAACGAGGGTGCTGGCCCAGTACGCATAAATCTTGAGGATGTTCTGCACGAAGACCGCCTGTGCCGTGGCCTGGAGTTTCGTTACGCCTGGCTGGAGGAGAAACTCGAGCGTCGCGGGAATGTTCTGCAGGTAGCTGGGGAATGATGTCGATGAGGGTCAAGGATGACAAGAGATCTGAGCAAGATGATGTGAGATAGTTTTGTAGAACTCACTTGCAGTACTCGCCGCAGATCCACGCCGCGGCGTAGAGGACTTCGGTATTCGAGTCCTGAAGGGTGGCAGTGTCGAGAAACTTGACATCGGATAGTATGCGAAACTATTACAAATATATATATATATATATA